>CM071572.1:7662867-7966425 GCA_036426205.1 Ascaphus truei
TTTGTGTGTGTGTGTGTGTGTGTGTGTGTGTGTGTGTGTGTATGTGTGTGTGTGTGTGTGTGTGTTTTTTGATGCTAAGTAGAAAATATATTTCGTACATCAACAGTGTACAACATATGGATATACACACAAGACAATACTGCTATTAATAATTCATAATGTTTCCCAATACAATAAAGTGCCACAATATATACACAATGACATCAATAAGAACTGGATACTGTGTTTAAAAATGGTTTATTTTATTTACAATCAATATAGTGTAAATACCACATATAATTTTTTTTTAACATGTATTATTTTAAACTCCAAAGGAATTGCTCTACAACACAGTAAGATTAGCACCGAACATGGTCATGTGAAGGATTTCAAATTATTTCAATAATGTAATTGAAAGAAATGTATATGAGACCAAATAATATAATTTTAGCCATTATTTTGCTTATTTAAAATTTCCCACATTGAATGTAAACATTACTACTATTGTCTTGAACAAATGTTAAAAAAAAAAAAGTGTAATGGTAAATACCTATATTCACCTTACTCTATATATATATATATATATATATATATATGTATATATATATATATATACATACAATTTCTTATCACATGAGACACACACAGACACAGAATACACGAAAGGGTGTTTAGCTGTCGCATGCATTCTCTACCATTCATTTAAATGACAGTAAAAGTGTGCTAACGTTAGCACCGTTTTGCAGACGAGGCCTAACTACCTGTCTCACAATGTGAAGATGAGGACGGCCTTCACCTTGTCCGGGGTAACTAATCCAACTTCTAAAACAGGTAAGAATTGATTGCTAATGTGGCTATCTAGGCCCCCCTTGACAGGCCCTTGGTAGCCAAAGTGACAATGAATGGATTAATGGTTCAAATGTTGTTTTCTCAATGTTATTATTAATATATTTTAATATTTTTCCATTGATTAAAAATGTTTAAATAACGTATTAGTCCCATTTGGCTCATTGGGCTATTTATTTTCCTATTAGTAGAGGGTGGGGGCATTGAGGTGAGTGATGGGGTTAGCGTCCCTGCGAAGGGTTGTTAGGCCCCCGGGGAGAGGGGGGAGCGAGGTGGTGGGAGGGTTTAACCCCTTGCTTACCACAGTGATTAATTAAGCATTGCATGGCAATGCTTTACTAGATACTACGGTGGTCAAGGGGGTAGTTAGTGGTTTTTAAATGATATTAACCCCTTTGTGGCCACCTAGTCATGGAAACCCTTGACTAGTTGACCACTCGGGCTCCGAAGGGGTTAATATTTATTGTAAAGTATTTTAATGACTATTTTATCATCTATTTCATGATATTACCTTATCTTGCCTATGTACATAATGGCCATTGTATACTGTACATAAGAAAGACAGGGCTAACGCCAGCCTTCAGCAGGGGATTAAAAAGAAATTGCAGCGTTTCTGGTGTTAATCCGGGTACGATAAATATCGGAACTTGATGTATGGTGTGATAATACCAAGAAATGTGAGATCATGACAATTTGTTATCGGATCCAATATTTTTAATGGATCCGATAAAAAGTGGGATATTTTTGGCGGTGTATTGCACGATAAAATAAGGCACTTTTTGGGGGGTGATAATACCAAATTTTTAGGTTATTAGTTTGATTTATTTGGCCCTATGTTTGTTTTTTTTTTTTTTTTTTTTAAAGGGCATTTATTTTATAATCATTTTTCTCTTCCTGATTTTTTTGGAGCATAACTATTTTACAAACCTTTTCTAAACTGAGATCCAAAGATCTCTTTCCTATTATTAACTGGGTCTAACATTTCAGGCACAGTGCTATTTTGACCTGAGTTACCTTAACCACTGTGTGACATATAATGACATACATTGTAATCCTATAACTCATGTGAGAGGACATCATATCCATTGTAAAAGTCCTGGAGTCCAAAGCATGCAAGATTCCAGCAGGTATCTGAAGATTGTCATCGCGTAAGTATGAAAGGAATGAATCACTGCAGAAATCTTCAGATTTAACTTCTGCTTGGAAATGCAGACTCATTAAGGGCTATACACTAAGCCAGGGATGGCCAACTCCAGTCTTCACAGGCCACCAACAGGTCAGGGTTTCAGGATAAACCTGCTTCAGCACAGGTGACACAGTCATTCTGAAGTGCAAGTTTAATTCGGATTAAGCACTAATAATCCAGGTAATAGTGTCAGTGCAGAAGGAACTTGGCATGTTTTTGAAGCAGCACAGATGTTTCATTTGATAGGTTAACAAAACTGATTATTTTGGCAGGATGGTGTTTTTCAATAATATGACACTAATAATTTGACTAACAACAGTTGTAAATAAAAATACACATCATTCCATTTGAATTGCATCAGATATTCAACTTGATGCAATGTGTCAAAATGAATTTCAAACAACAAATGATGTGTCATGTACAGTATACAGCCTTCGCACGTACTGTACTTTATGAAGTTTATACTACATTTTAAATACTAACATTTTGCAGCACAGAAAAATGAGTGTATGATGTTAGCACACGGGCTGCATTCTGTGATGGAGCTATACATTATGCTTTAGATTTGTCCTGATTGCTATATTTAGTGCTTCTGTATACCGGAGAGCAGTACACAGAGGTGCTAAAGGGTGGGTCTGAAGCATCTCCTTGTTATCAGGACATGTCACAACTCACATAATTGTCCCAGCTTGGGCACACCTCTCCTGCATCTCTGCGTTCCAACCTTAATTCACTGACGCACACAGGAGTTGTGTTACCATTGTGTAATATCACCCTGACAATCACCAATGTGACAGCAGCTCCCCTTGGTTACCCCTCCCCATCTGTCTCTCAGGTTTCTGTTAGTCATTCAAAGGATGTGGTTGGAGGCGGAAATTACACACTCTGGGACACTTCCCTTCATGCTGAATTCTCCCTCACACGTTGGTCCCCAAACCAGACTGCATGTTTCTTTTCACACGCCACATCCCCTCTCGCAAACTGCACCGTTATTTGTTGTGTTCCCTACTACACAGCTCACTCATTGTGTTCCCCTTAACACACAGCACCACACACACAGAAACTTCCTGAAGAGCTAAGCCCTCCTGTAACAGGTCTCTTCACTTCATCAAGGTAAGGAAGGAACCTTAACATTGTGGGACCATTCAACCTAGAAGATGTATGGATCTTTGCACTTATAGCCAATCCCTTTGCTGAAGCCCTACATTGGCTCCATACTCAGAGGTCAGACAATTCTGTATCCATCCAACATCTAACATTCTTCATGATTTGCACCAGTTCGCCTGTACCCTGAGTAACCCTGCTCTGGAAGTAAGTACAGTACTGAAGATTTGCTTCATTAGATGGGTGCAAACACCCTGATCCATGTTGGTATATAGGATTCTTTGAGCAGACCATGTGCAAGACAGGCTAGGGACAGTATGTTGGCGTCCTCTACTTGGCCATGCGCCAGTCATACAGTGCCATGCTCTTTATTACATAGCACATGTAGTTTATATTAACAGTGTTTTTCTAGTGGTGGCACAATCTGTACGCTGCTGCCAAAACCCCGGTCTCCCCAGCCCTAAAATGATAAGACTTTGCATCATGTGTTTTTCCATCTCATTGTATTTCTCTCCTTCTATCTTTCTGTTCCTTTAATTCTTCAAGTGACCCAGGCATTAGGACACTAAGATGCTGAGTAGATGAGACTATTGCTGCCAATTGCTTACATTACCTCTCTGTTTCACTTCCCTCTTTGCACGTAATGGGACCATCTGTTCATTAGGGCCATACTCAGCCTGCCCTGGTTTAACAGTATTTATTCCTACACCCCTAGGAAAAAATATACTGGCATGACGCATATTAACCAGCCCCTTTCCTGTTAATCAGAACAAAGTGGTTGCCCCAGTGTAGGTAATATTATAACTTCCAATGGGGCATTTCATTGAAATACTAATGAAACAACACTGTAATGAATGCACAAAGCGAGATCTGTCCTAGTGGTGCCCCACAGCTTTCCAACAGTATACGTATGTGTGTATATATATATATATATATATATATATATATATATATATATATATATATATATATGTGTATGTGTGTGTGTGTGTATGTATAATACCGTTTAAACACGAAATCAGGGTCCTTTCTCAAGGTTCCGTTTGGGGTTACCTGTGTCTTATGATGTTCTTAATACAAACCTGTTTACCCGACTTACTTAGTGCTGTCCTCTGATTTCTTGTGAAAATGGTATTGTATGTTTATTTATCACTTATGGGACAAGCACCTACCTGCATGGACTTGCCAGTGGAGTGGAGTGGAGGGGAGGGGAGGGGAGGGGAGGAGAGGAGATTCGATTCAATGCAGGAGAGGCTGATAGGTAGAGTAGAGCTATCGATATTAGCAGCTAGTAGATAGAGAGCGAGAGAGAGATCGAGAGAGAGAGTCGGAGAGAGAGAGAGAGAATCACTAAGTGATCAAAGTACCAGCAAGACGGGTAATGCAAAAAAATAGGCTTATTTATCCATGAGGTAAACATATCCTGACTTATCGATCCCCAGGGGGACCTTCCTCAAGGGGGCAGGGGGTCCCCACTCTACCATGCATCACCCACCTTACCCAGTGTGTGTGGCCATTTTTGTCACATATATATAGTATGTATATATATACTGTATATACTGTATATACATTATACAGCAGACAGAGAGGAAAATAAATAGTGTAATGCTCTGAAAGTATTTGCCAGTGAATGCCTTTCAGAGACTACTTCATATGAGTTATGCTTTGGTAGGGTCTGTTAGTGAAGGTTTTACAGGGACTCATTTATATAATTTATATTCAGGTCTGGCAGTAAATGTACAATGGAGCAGCCTGGGTATTGCCCGGCAGCTCTCTCGCAGTAAAGGTCTGAACAGGGACAAGATAATATAAATGACGTTATGCAGTTCTTTTGCTATGTGGGTTTTACAGACACAATTTAATATGAGCAATGCTCTGTGCTGTGTTAATAAAGATAGCTTAATATGAAACTCGCTCTGCAGTCCACTTGCAGTTATAGTTTCACCGCACCTAATATTTGTGATGTTACACTTCTGGCTGTAAAACATTCACCGGCCGCCTATCAGGTCCTGATGCTCTGAAGATTTCTAGCACTAAATGTGTTTCAAAGCTCTTGCAGAGTAAGGCCTCGTCCAGGTAGGGAACGGGCGCTCTGGCGCTGCGCCCTGCTCGGCAGTGCTTTTCCTGGCCGGCTAGGTGCGCACGTGTCTGGGGGCGCCAACGTCACGGAGCTGGTTCGCCCTCATTGGGTTGAACCGCTCACGTGACGCGCTTGCGAGCGGCAAAATCAATTTTGCTTGCTCGGCAAGCGGCTGAGTGCCGAGCAGGAGCGCCCGCCCGCTCACGCAGGCCACGTGCATTGTCGCAACGGGTCCAACGTGAGCGCGCTCGCCCGCTCAGCGCCACCCTGGACGAGGCCTAAGTGATAAGATGAGGCCTCCCAGTCACTGACCCAGAGGTTATTGCAGGTTTTGGGGTGCTTTCAGTGCAGGACTCACACATAAGATAACTAAGTTGCAGCTTTAGGGCCTCACAATATAAGGGACCTCGAACATAGAAAGAAATAATGCATTTTAAGTGTTAAGATCGGAAGATAAATGAAGAAGAAATGGGAAAAAGAAGATTCTCTAAATATGGACATTTTCATTCAAATATGACCCTAAGCAGCATGTGCATCGAAAGTGGCAAACCTCGTGGCTTATCCTTTGAAGACATCGTCAATGACTTTGTTCTCCAAAAATCACAAAATGTTTTAATATTAAAATGAATGTGACGTGCAAACACTGTTCATTTTAGCTTTAGACCGTCATCTTCGTATATAACAATGCTAGTATTTATATAGGGCTGCCAGGTGTCCAGTATTGAACTGGACTGTCCTGTATTTGGACACTGCCCAATGAGAGCTAATAATGGACATGTATGTGTCCGGTATTACCACTCTGGACATAGTGACCTGACCGGCTTGTGGGGCCGCGGGATTTCACAGAGTAGGGAGAGGGCTGTTGCTAAGGCCTGGGACATGGTGCAGGGAGCGGCGCAGGGCAGCGCTGGGCAGCGCTGGGTAGCGCTGACGCTCATGCTCTCCTGCTCAAGCAGGAGATTTTTCTTGTCCCTGCATGAGCGTCAGCGAGCGCGCTTGTGTGCCGGGTGGGAGGCGGGCGGGAGGCGGGGCTAGCGCGCCACGTCACGGTGCCGACGTCACGGACTGCCATTGGCTTCTGGCAGTCACGTGACCAGCCCTGCACTTCCCTCAGCGGGAAATCTAAAATGTCTCTATCAGGTGAAATTCCACACGCCTCCGCACGCCTGCGTAAGCGCCGTCTAAAGCCGCGCTGATAGGGATAATGTTTCCCCTCAGCGCGGCTCAGCGGTCCTCAGCGCGGTCTTTTTGACCATGTCCGAGGCCTTAGGGGCTGGGCAGCTTCCCCTATCCTGATTGGCTGCTGTTGGGTAATGCAGCCAATCAGGAAGAGGTGTCAGGAGCCTGGGGGTGGGGCCAAGGAGAGGAGGAAACAGCATGGAGTGGCAAGAGGGGTGTGTCTGTGTGTTTGTGTCAAGAGCGTGTTGCACCTTTTATCATTGTGTCCAGTATTTTTGGAGAAACCACCTGGCAACCCAACTAGTATCATGCTTTCATTTATTTGAGTTTCGTGTTAATATTTCTAATGGTCGCTTCAGTCAGAATAATAAATCTATCTCTAATTTTTGGGGCCTCTTAAACATGACATAGTGTAGGGCCTGAGAAGGTTAAAGTCCGGCCATGGATGCTTTAATGATGACATGTCTCTCACAGGCTGCATTGTAGCTTTAATGTATTACTCTCTCCTCAGAAGATGCAGTGCCTGCTACTTCTTGCCCTGATCCTGCCATTGGGCCAAGGTAATGAGCCTAAGGGGTATGTGGGATGGGTGAGAGAGGGCACAGTAAAGAGAGTGTATGATTGGGGGGAAAGTGCAACCCAAGCCCTGAAAAAGGTGCTACGGAAGAGGTTCATTTTGACCAAATTCTGGAAGACATTGCAGTGTTGTTTGAAACTGTATGCTTTCATGCAACATTGCATAGTAAGGAATGCATGTACCATTTAATACGCTTAGCGAGCTATATCTCTGGTTACTGAATTAAAGGTTGTAGTGCAACATGAGTGTAGTGGTTTCCAAAGTTTTTTTTTGGTAAAGAACCCTATAATTATATCGGGAAATTCTACTGAACCCCAAATCTCTTTATTAGCCTGTCTGAGATCAGATGCATTGTAAGGAACCCCAACCCTCTCTAATAGCGTGTCTGAGATCAGATGCATTGTAATGAATCCCAACCCTCTCTAATAGCGCGTCTGAGATCAGATGCATTGTAAGGAACTTCAACCCTCTCTAATTGCGCGTCTGAGATCAGATGCATTGTAAGGAACTTCAACCCACTCTAATAGCACGTCTGAGATCAGATGCAGTGTAAGGAACCCCAACCCTTTCTAATTGCGCGTCTGAGATCAGATGCATTGTTAGGAACCCCAATCCTCTCTAATAGCATGTCGGGGATCAGATGCATTGTAAGGAACCCCAACCCTCTCAAATAGCGTGTCTGAGATCAGATACATTGTAAGGATCCCCAACACTCTCTAATAGCGCGTCTGAGATCAGACGCATTGTAAGGAACCCCAACCCTCTCTAATAGCGTGTCTGAGATCAGATACATTGTAAGGAACCCCAACCCTCTCTAATAGCGCGTCTGAGATCAGACGCATTGTAAGGAACCCAGACCCTCTCTAAAAGCACGTCTGACATTAGGGATGCCCGGGGAACGCCTAGGAACCCCTGTTTAAAAACACTGCATTAGAGCATAGTTTTCTGGACACAGTATTATAAGGAAAGACATGCATAGTGCCCATTATGGTTCAATACACTTTCAATTCCTTAATTAATAAAGTATAATATTTTTCTGTGATAGTTTAACACTTTTAGAGAAATATTCAAATACGTTCTTGAGTTCTTAATGTGTGTGTATATATATATATATATATATATATATATATATATATACACACACACACATATAAATATAATGTTTACAATTAGTATACTGTAAGTTATATCAATTGAAGCATTTTGGTTAATTGTTTACGTGCTTACTTGTGTAGACTATTTTTCTTTTACTATATTGAATGATGTGTTCATGAGTATTTGACATGCATACCAATAAATAACCAACTAGAGGTTTGTTTAGTAAGTTTATTTACTGAGTATTCAATGGTGTATGTTATTTTACCTTGCACAGTATGCATGCGCTCTTTGTGTCTTGTACTTATATACTCCCGTGACTATAAGCCTGTCACAGGAGACCAGGGATTTACACCTTTTTACCGGGATCATTCACTGAGCAAAACAAGTTAGTAAAACAAATTGTCATTTATTTCCATGAAACAGACGTACACACTGTGGATTACCAAATACAGAAGAAAACACACTTGCTGGTGGTCTTGGCTGCAAAACTAGACTTTCCTAGGTGAAATGGTACATTTAAAAAGTCTTTAGGTTGACCGGGACTTGTCCCGAAATGTCCTGGAACTCAAATCTACGCCAGTGGGGTACTGGGGTTTCAGGGTGGGTTTTGCAGAGAATGTCTGATCAGATTGTGCCTAGGTAGTTGGGGTCCAGAGCTGCTGGATACCCCAAAAATGTACCCAGGAATCAGGTCGGAATCATATACATATAGGCACAATGCTCCGGTCAAAATCCCACCTTGAAAACGCTCGCGCGACTAACTGCTAGGACTCCCTGCTTCAGCACAGACCAGAAAGGAAAATGGGTCATAGGGATGTGTGGTATCCCTGGAACGGTAAAGGGGTCCCTAGTATAAGGGGGATGCCCAGTTAATGCCCAGATCACCCAGAACCTGGTATAGGGGTTCTGGAGGTACTCCAACCATACATAAGGTTGTGAGGTGTTTTAAAAGCAATGTCAGGTTTGCAGTGTGTGGGGAATATGGCTAGTGGGAATAAAAGTGCAGATTCTCATTCTATCCCTCATAACCAAAAGACTTAGAAGGTACCACAGTGTAAAGTATATTTTATTAAGCAGGTATGTTTAAAGTGTATACATGCTTGTGCATGGTATATGAGCTGGGAACTTCCAGGTCCACGGTTCCGAGAGACCATGTGGCTGCCAAGCTTGGTGCCATCAAGTCTGCTCGGGTCCCGGATATGGAAGCCTCAGAAGTTGCCAAGGTGGGAAAGCCATTTGGGTACCGGAGTTAGGCTCAAATGCTCACGTCCTGGGCTGAATGGAAGTCCTCGGACAACCATTTGCCCAACCCAGACTTTGAGGAGCCTAACTCAGCGGGTGGCTTCTGCATGACAAGTGGCAGAGGTGCCAGGTTGGCGCATGCCCTTGTCCGATGCCAAAGTCCCGCTTGCCCGCCTTTGGTAGACTGGCAGCGCTCTGATTGGCTGGTAGGAATTCTCCCACGTTCGGATTGGCTGCCGTATTTTATGAATGAACTCTGAAATACTATAAGGATACCTCAGCCAATCCGGAGAGCAGATTCTAAGCGCCAGAACAGCAGCGGTAAATTTGAAACGACCAAAAGAGACTCTTGGAGAAATAGCAGCGAGCCGGCTTCAGAAATTTCAAAGCGAGAAAAGTCCCACATTTCGGAGCCAAATTCTGAGAATAGAACGTAGCGGTCGCGGTTAGGATTACAAGCCGAAAACAGTTCCAAGACGTTTGGGACTAAATCCTGGTCAAGGGATTTCAGCATCTCCGGAAGAGAGCGGTGGCGTCAGGAACTTCATGCCGATTTGAGTTCCACTACATTTTTGGACAAGTCCCGGTCAACCTAAAGACTTTGTTTTATGTACCATTTCACCTAGGAAAGTCTAGTTTTGCAGCCCAGACCCCCAGTAAGTGTGTTTTCTTCTGTATTTTGTAATCCACTTTGTGTACGTTTGTTTCAAGGAAATAAATGACAATTTATTGACAAGTATAATGACAAGTATATATAGTACAGTATATACCAGTAAATAAGCCTGTCACGGGAGACCAGGTATTTACACCTTTGTACCGGGATCATTCACTAAGCAAATAAAGTTAGTAAAACAAATTGTCATTTATTTCCTTGAAACAGACGTATACACAGTGGACACAACACCAGCCATGATCGGGGGGCGGGGGCAGGGCCTCCCTTGATCTGATTGGTTGCCGTCACGGCCGTAGCTGGGGAAGGGGAGGGGCTTCGGGACTTGGGCCTGCAGCCAGGAGCGAGGGCTTTCACTTGCTCCTGGCTGCAGCGGTTTCCCACCCACCCATCCCGAACAACTCTAGAATATTAGGGCACAACCAGGTTGGGCGCGTGGTTCTGCAAGCGGGCGAGAATTGTAGGGGTCATGGGCCATTAGGTTTGGGGCAATGGGAATGAGGTGAATCTCACGCCTCCCTGGTCATGCCTGTTGTGTGATCAAACGACCAACTGACATTTATTTTTAAACTTTTTCAGTTGGAACGGAAGAAACATCAACGAACAGCCGATGGATCACAACAGCCTTATCCTCTGAGGGTAATATATCACATGATGTCCAGTGCTTGACAGGAGTACATGGAATACACAGACAGTCACTGTTACAGTTGGACAGTTCAGGGGAAGGATACTGGAGTCTTTAACATTGGAAGGAATAGGAAGCTGCCACTGGGATACAGCGCCCAGGGATAGATTAGTTAGGGATATTGCACAGGGGTACAGTATTTGGAACCTCTATTGAAAGGCAGTTTAGGAGATGGTTAGAAAACGCAGTTTGCAACACGTAGGATAAGGACAAAATTCAAATGGGTATATTTGGAATGACACTTGGGTTGATTACATATGACACATAGATGTCACTCTTTTTCCCTGTGCTCCCCAACTTTTACTTATCGTATTTATCCTTCATTCTTTAACAGCCTCTTCAAACGTCTCTGATAACCACATCACTAATGATCCAGGTAAGCATGCATGGGGAAAAAGGAGGGTAGGGGCTGAGATTCAGTCACGGTTAGGAGGAGGGGACAAGATTTACAGTCAAATTGCACTCAAATTCTAAATCCAAATTGAAAATATTGAATCGACAAGGGGATATTGATTGTTATATCCATAATTGGCACAGACGTACACACACAGACACACAAACACACACACACAGTCGCACACAATCTAACTGTGTCAAATCCCATCCTTTCTCCTCAGAATCTGCACTCGCCACGGGAACACAGAGTTACACCAGCTCTATACGCAGGTCAGAGACCACGGAGGCAGTGGCAGGTGAGTAAATGATATTAGAGCATACAATGAAAAATATTAAAAGCCCTGATGTGCACTTGAATTTATTATAAAAAAAAATGAAGAGAATTTGTGGATTATTACTTTGATTATTATTTGAGAATGTTCGACTTGGTTATTAGATTATCCACCCGAAAACCTCCCAAATAAACCAATGGGATTCCCTGTGATTTTGCACCCATTTTGCAGCTGGGTGACCTTGATAACTGACCTCCGTGTGTTTCCTTCAGATGGACTGTAGGTTTTGTACTCCTGAGACATATACTATACACTGCATCTGTCTCCCAATAAGCAGTCAAAACACCTATTAGGACTTTTTGTTCTTTTACAAGTCATAGTTTCAATTTCGCCCTTCATTTATAAAGTGTGTCTCACGGGAGGGAAAAAAAATCTCAGCAGCTTTGCTTTCTGACATTCTTAAGCTGAGATTATAGTGCGTGCGTGCGCCCGCTGCTCGAGCGATTTCTGCA
Organism: Ascaphus truei; assembly: GCA_036426205.1. Lineage (NCBI taxonomy): Eukaryota > Metazoa > Chordata > Amphibia > Anura > Ascaphidae > Ascaphus > Ascaphus truei. Next base: position 7,674,694 of record CM071572.1, read on the forward strand.
CATAGGGATTCAGGCGATGCGCAGGCGTGGCTATGCTGTCACGTAGCTGGTTCACCGTGATGGGCTGAGCCGCTCATGTGACGAGGCTGTGACATGGCTGTCGCTTGCAAAGACACTTTTTTTTTTTACATTTCAAAACGCGGTCGCGCCATCGTGCTCCGTTATGCGCGCACTAGGGGCAGCCTCATAGGTATCTTGCTACTTGTTATTGTAGCGCGCGGGAGTGCCATCGCATGGGCTATCATTACAGCCTTAGAATAAGAGACCCTATTCACGTATAAGAGCTCTAACCTTATTAGGTATGTGTGACATACAAATGCCATTATTGATTTCTCTGACTGGCTGTGCGTGTAATGCCAATGGGAAAGATACGGTGATGGCAGAATGAGACACACATTTACCAAAACCCTTATTTAGAAAAGTACATATTTTTTTATCCAATATTTAGTGGCTCCAATATTTCCTTTGCTGATTGGGAATTAATATAGATTAGGCGCTGTGAATAGCAGAGCACAACTATAATTCAATATAATGGGAAGCCATCAATACAAACATTAATGTCAATTCACTTCATTGACAATTAGGGATTTCTTAACCATACACTTTAGTGACGGCACAGAGAGGCACAGGGAGACACAGAGAGACACAGAGAGGCACAGAGAGGCATGACAGATACCTTAACAGCAAAATACAACGTTTCTTCATCAAGCAGGATAGAAAAATGAAAGAAAGCTGTGAAAGGATTTAAACTAGTTCTCTCCGAACAAATAAAGGATTTTGCAAACCGGAAAGGAAACGATTTGTGGTCTGATACACCTAATTTTAAACCCACACGGAAAATATTTATCCTCTGGTTCTGCCTTTTTTCCCCACCATATCTCTTTCTTATGCCTACATTTCTTCGCTGTCATCATCCGATCCTCCGCAATCCTTTCTTAGTCTCCGTTCTGTCTCTAGTTCAGATAAATTGATACTTCAAGTGCAATGAGTCAAGGGAGCTAAATACATTTAACAGTCCGACAGAAGCAGAATGAAGCCCCAAACCCCTCTCCTCCCCTTTCTTGTACTCTTTGGTTTTTGGCACGTTCTCTTCCCCACATCTTGGCTCTTGCTCCCTTTCTTCTAATAATAGCAGTTGTGTGTGTGGCCTACGGCAGGCTGGGCAGGAATGAGACGATGGGAATAGACTTTGGCCTGAGCGTAAGTAGGGGTTAGGCCTTAAAGAGGCCCCGATTTGTAAAATATGGAGGAGGGGAGGGCGGAAAGCAGCAAACACAGATAGACGAAGAGCATGTGATTATTTAAGGTCATTGAGGGCGATGCCTGCGGTCGCCCCGCACAGTAATAGGCCTTTGCTTAACCTGATAGAGTTCTTGTTCTTCCTTTTTCTTACTCTGCTTATATTTCCTAAAAGCTGCCCTTTTTTTTGCCTTCACAGTACTTGCTACCTCCTCTGAGAACCGTATCGACTTTCTTTTTCTTGTGTTTTTGCCAACCTGGCCCAACATTGAGCTCTGTTGCTTTTAGTACTGTATCCTGGAGCGTTTCCCACTGCTCCTGTACTCCAGTCAAATACCTTCCCCTGCCAAACTATGCCTGAAATAGTATCCCACCTCTGAAAATACGCCCCTCCTAAAATCTAAAATGTTAGTTTTTGTGTGGTATGACAGCCAATCCCTTTATACTAATCTACACTGATTAATGAACTGAAACCAAAGATCTCACCCAGCTTTACATCTACCCTCTGTTCTCATTCGCCGTTATTAAGAACGGTATTACATAAAACTGGAGTAACCTAATTACATTTAACATATACCGAGAGTCCCTGATAGTTAACACTTGGAAAATTCACCAAACAATGCTCCAGATACATCAAGCAGTGGTAAGGAAAAATGGAGATGCTATCTCCAAAAATTAGTACATTTTTGGTCAACTTGCATGCAAGTTGCCCAAAAATGTACTAATGTTTGGCGATAACATCTCCAATTTCCCTTAGCATTGCTTGATGTATCTGGGCCGCTGTTGGGAATAAAAATAGTAAAAATGCAATGTTAAGTCTCAAGAATCATAGAAATATGAAAGGTATAATCCTGGGTAGTGTACTATGGGTGGTTGGTGCAATCCTCTCCAAACAAGTAGAGCATGGCTTCCTTGCAGGCCAGCTCCCTCACCAATTGCTTCAGATGTTGACTCCTATCATTTCTCCCCAGAATTCACCTCAATACCACAGAGAAACACCAGCACCAGCAATATGAACAGGTCACAGACTACTGCATGGCCAGGTGAGGAGATGACACTGATCCAACAACGGGAAATAGCAAAAGCCCTGATGTGCCTCCTAATCTAAGATACAAATATAGACAAGCTTTTTAGAGAATAATATTACATTTGGTCATTAGATTACAATCTCTTCCCCCCCACCCAAAAAAATTATGTTGATTAAATGCCATTACATCCACACAATTATATAATGGCTATCTAGTTAGTACCATATTTACTAAGCAGTTTTATGCCATGACAGCTTCCGGCTCCAAAGACACCTTTTCTGTCCCATTCACTTGTACATCTGTATGGACTACTATAAGTGTTCATTATATAAGTTGATGTATGAAATGCCCAGAACCCCTGTTTTGTTCTTCCGATGAACTTGCCCATTGTACTGTACAGTACTTCCAAAAACGATAAATGGAATATTTCTCCCAATCAAGTTTAACCCTTATTCCCCCCCCCCCCCCAATCAGATAGGGTCTCCTAGGGAATTTAATGCTCAGGCTACGTGTCTTTGTGTGGTGCATACCTGCTGCTAACAGGGGGCCCTGAGTCTCCCGCGATGACATGGGGGAGAACAGGGCAGGATTCTGGGGTTGTGCCTCCATCTCTCTTACTGGTGCAGCGCCCCCATCTCCTGCAGTGCCCAGCTGTATGGGGTGAAGTACCTACAGGCGAGTTCTCCTTCCCCTCCTCCCGATACACTTCACTCTCAGGCAGGAGTATAGGTGGTTGGTGCAATCCTCTCCAAGAAGGTGTTTCCAAAAAGTAGAGCATGGCTTCCTTCCTCGGCCAGCTCCCTCACCAATTGCTTCAGATGTTGACTCCTATCATTTCTCCCCAGAATTCACCTCAATACCACAGAGAAACACCAGCAATATGAACATGTCACAGACTACTGCATGGTCAGGTGAGGAGATGACACTCATCCAACAACGAGAACTAGCAAAAGCCCTGATGTGCCTCCTAATCTAAGATAGAAATGTAGACAACACTTTTTAGAGAATATTACATTTGTTCATTAGATTACAATCTGTCCCTCCCCCATTAACTTGTACATCTGTATGGACTACTATGTGTTCATTATATAAGTTGTTGTGCATGAAATGCCCAGACCACCTGGTATTTCCTTCCGATGGACTTTCCCATTGTACAGTACTTCCAAAAACAATACATGGAATATTTCTCCCAATCAAGTCAAAACACCTTTTAGGCTATCCTGTTCGGTTACAATTCATGGGTACATTTAGCTTCCATTTTTATACTAAACATACCCTTTTCGTCTGACGACGGGATCCCTCGAGCCGTAAAGTGTTGGTATCACACCACTATCTGGCCATTATTGCCAGTCAAGTACTTAATGAGTCCCAGGCCTTCGGTAACTTTCAAAATGAGATCTTAATCTACAGCAGCGGTGTGCAAACTGGGGTGCGTGCCCCCCATGTGGGACGGGAGAATTTCTAAGGGGGGCGCAGCAGTTACAGAGGCCCCCCGCGCTCTTCCCCACGGCGTTTAAATTAAAATGCCGGGTGAGGCGTGAGGCCTCTGTAACTCCCTTGCCTGTTGTCGCCATGGCAACACGGCATCAAATGATGCCGCGGGGTCATGTGACGTCATGCGGCGCCACGGCAACGTGCGTTAAATGACGCGGTGGGGTCACGTGATGTCACATGACCCGAGATGTCATTTAAAACCGAGTCCTTGTAGGGGGGGAGGGCGGCGCAAACGCTGCGGCTCCCCGGCAGGGGGGCGCAGCTCAAGAAGTTCGCGCTCCCCTGTGATCCACAGTATAAAAGGTGCTTTATGAGAGTGAATAATCTGACATCCTATTCATGTGTAACTTTAATAGGTACACGTGACATGGTGACATTACCTAAGCTTTGCCATTACCAACACTTTCTATTACGTTTAGGCCTTTTTGTGATGGTTTTACACACACTGAGCGTAAGGCATAGATCTATTTCCTTCCATAACCCGTATTCATTCTCAGAAAAAAGGGCTGATTATAGACAGAGGGGTTTTCCCCCATGAATCTGTGATTGTGCCTGTCAGGGAACTATGATACGGAAACTCCTATTTACTTCAACAGGTGTTTTCCGTGTGTTAAAACCCTGATCGGTTTAATCAATAACGCCCAGGAAATATTTCTATACGTGGAACTTGCCGGCAGATAAGAAACACTTGGCCCACGTAATCGGCCCATTTCCTATCTGCTGTAAAACCTATTGACCCTATTTGATCGTTGGCTTTTTAAATATATAGCTGCGCATCCCATACTTGCCATGAAACAGATGCAGTTGTGACTTACGGGACTGTCCATGATGATGACAGAATAGGACACATACAGTTACCCAACCACTTATTTTAAAAATATGTCCTATTCTCATGGGGAATTGAACCAGATTGAGACGTTTGTCCTGGGAATTGCACACCTACTGTATAATGTAATATGTAAATACACGATCATGTAAATTCCCTTAATTGAAAGCTAGAGCAGCATTAATTACTGTAGCATATTGAGTTGGGGGAACAGAGAGGCGTGAGTGTAATATATGATTATGTACTAGAGGTCCTCTCTGCTCACTCTTCCTGTGAAACACAATCAATATGTAGACTTGGACTGAGAATGCATCTTAGGATCTGTACACCCTGAATATTGCAGTTTGTTGTGTTTCTGTGGTCTATGTTAAATAACCAACATGTACGATTTGCCAAACCAACAAGCCTCAGATATCACAGTGAAACTGCGAGTATAACAAATACAATGAGAGATAAAATACAATGAGAGGTACCTTATACCACCAAATACATCGTTCCATGCAGAACAGAAGAGCGAGAGATGTCTGTGAGAAAAGGGGAGGGAGATAATACCATCTCCTACATAAAATAGGGATTTTGCTAACAAATACTCGTTCTTTTACAGGTGTATCAAACAGCACAAAGGAGCATGACAACATATTCGTCTATGGTTGGTAGTGTGAACGTTTGTGATTGGAGTGATTTATTAGCGATGGAAGCGGGGGAGGAATTCTGACTTACAGTACCCAAGCGTTTCGAATACAAGTGTGCAAAGTCGCGGTAGAGGCAGAGAAAAGGCTGACTGGGCTGAGATGAGAGAGAAGAGGGAAGAGAAGATAGTAGAGAGAGATGAATGTTCCCTTGACGCTATGTAAACATACTTCTCCTCTATTATCCCTGTATTCCATCTGTCCTTTAATCCCAAATAGGTACTCTCCACTTTTACCTTGCTTCTCTTTCCAGTAATACAAATAATACAAAGACAAATTGGTGCCATCTTGTATATCTCATTCCGTGAGGTCCCATCCACATCACGCACCCTGTATCAATTCCCTCTCCAGAGAGATTGGAGGAGAGCACCATGTCTTTTACCGGATCTTCATACCCTCAGCGGCGGATTTCAAAATTTGCCCCCTCTTGGCACTTGCCTGTCGGCCGCCTCCTTGGTACCGCCCTCCTGCTCCTTTGGAATCCTGTGACGTCACCAACATGACACGCACGATGGCACGTCACCAACATGACACGCACGATGGCGCGTTGCCATGGAGATGAGACGATGTGTGACGTCACATTGGGGGCGTCAGCAGCGTCATTTGACGCCGGTATTTCAAAGGCGGAGGAGCGTGGTAGAAAGGAGGCGGCCGATACAGGCAAGTACCTTCCCATTAGGTCCGATAGGCCCAAGAGCGCAGCAAAATTATATGGGGGTGGAAATTTTTGCCGCCCAAAACTTTTTCCGCCTTAGGCCCAGGCCTAATGGGACATCTGACACTGCATACCCTCCTACAAGAGGTCCCCTTGTTCACTCCTTCTCCTACAGTCATTTCTGCTGTAATGTATGTTTTCAACCTTTCGCTAAATGCTGGCATTTTCCCCTCATCTTTTAACCATGCCCTTATCCCACAGTGTGACACTTCAAAAAGAGACTTATATAACAAGCAAGATAGAATCTCTCTGGCTTCCAATTCCCTCACTCACACCCTGCAGTTTGGATTCCATCCAAGCCATTGAATTTAGACTGCCCTTCTGGTGCAACTCTTCCTACTTATTCTACTGGACCTCTCTTCTGTCTTTTATACTGTCACCCCCTCTTCTCCTACAGCGGCTCTGTTTGCTTTCACGATGCACATCACATTTACCTGATTATCCGCTTCACTGGTCCTTCATTATTTCTTCCACTGGTCCCTGGTCATCTGAACTCCCACTTTCTGTCATTGTCCCAAAGATATATTTTTTATATAATCTCCATTGTTCTCCTTCTATATTTGTTCTCTTGGGGAACAAATGATATCCTCTGTTTTTTTAATTATTATCTCTATTTTGATGATTCCCATAGAGTCGCCAACTATCTTTTTACTGTTTCTTCCTGTGTTCTCCACCCGTACCTAAAACCTGGCAGTGCTAAAGTAACTTTTTATTGCATTGACAATGCACTGCCTTAAACTTATTCTTAACGTCTTTCTTCTTTCCTCATTGTCAAGTTCTACTGTTTCTCCTCCACAACATTGCAAGAATCTCACCTTAGAAGCAACTGAAAGTCAACCTGACATGTCCCATGTGGGGAAATCATGAAGCTCCGATAAGGGGTATCGGAGCTTGATAATTATTCACTGCTATTGGCTTAAAAGGTTGTTAATGCCAATCGAGCTCCATTACCCCTTATCAGAGCTTGTGAATGCCAGTGATTATGTCCTATGTGGGCTATTGGGCTATTGAAAGGTCCCCATCACTGACCTTACTCTCCTCCACCTGTTCCCATTTCTGGAAGTTTCCATGCACTCCCTGTGCCTCTAATGCTTTCCCCCTGTCCCACCCCATTTATGGAATTTCCTGCTCTGCTCCACCAGTCTACGTGTACCCCTTGCATGTTAAAAGGCACCCCAAAACCTCAATCTGGAAAGGAAACCTAACTGAAAATAGATGGTCACCCAATGCCAAGAAAAATGAAGCCCATCCCAGTTACCAGCTAGCCAGTGTTACCAGCCATGGAACCACAACTTCTTCTGCCACCTGCTGCACTGCAGTTTATGTTAGCCTCTTATAAATAAATGATAACAGGTGAAGAATATAGAAAAGATATGAGAGATACAAGATGAAGATAACATGAATAGTTAGTGGGTTGGAAGACAGTCAATGGAGATGCCAAAAAGATGGAGGAAGTCATTTGTCTGTTTTTATTTTCTGATGACTAATAACACCAGTTTATTCTGAATTGCAGATTATTATACTCTGAGGAAATGGGGCCTGATATGTGCCGTGATATTGTTTGTTCTGGGGATCCTGGTTTTAGCCTGTGAGTATTCCTTCACAGCCAGCTCTGCTACTTCCCTTTCATCCAACCTTTCATTGCATGGACATCACGTGCCTCAGCAGCAATCCATGCTATTCTAGTCCGGACGCCAGCTCATAGCTCTGTCGCCTCAGTGTTTAACCTTTACATACAGTACATGCAGCTCGTTCTTGTGCCCGACTCCTGCTGCAATAGCCAGGGAAAAATTACCACCAATCTAACATAGAAGAGGGGTTCAGTGTTGTCCAATGTAATGGTTGCCCAACATGCCTTTTCAGCACAAATACAATTAACTCCTTCAGTGCGACAAGTTACAGGCCACTCATGATGGGGTCTGAAGGAAGATTATTGGATAATGGGGGGCGTCTCATAGGGGCAGTATAATTTTTCCTCTTAAAACTTCCAAACCGCCCCTGCACATCTGAAATGTCCCCTTTATATTTTTTTGCAGGTGGGAAATATACCAAATGTTCCTGTAGAAGGAAGCAGAGACGGTAAGCATGGAAGAGACTTAGGCCCATATTTTCTAAGCACTGCTATGCACTGCAAGGCATTTTCCAGTGTGAATAGAATGGACCGTCTTCCTGTGCAGGAAGGTATCTTGTGGCATAGCACTGCGTGGTAAATACAGGAAGGGGTGCTGTGGTGTGTCACCCCATCCTCTGTTAAAGGGAAGGTGTACTGCTCAGCAGTCTTCAGATCTCATGGCAGGAAAGGCACGCCAAGAGTCTGCAGATCTCTTCCTTTTAAACGCCCTAATCTTTATACCTCTTGCATAGAATGACTTTCGTAACAGATGGGACATTAGGCGCATTAAGCTGCAGATCTTTTAAAGGGAGGTGACTTGAGGCTGGACATTTTGCAGGTTTCCTACAGTGTTAAGCTGAGTCCCCGCTGGTGCTCAAAGCATGCAAGCCGGGTATCCTGCGTCTGCTCGCGCGCCCAGGGGGGGGGGGAGTAAGAGGGGGGTGGCATTGCCGAATAGTTGAGCGAGCAGGAAAGTTAAAAAAATGTATTTACCTAAGCGCTGAGTACCGGTGAGCGTGTGCACGCGCATACCCGCGGTCGCATCGCGTGTGCAGGGACTTGCATATATATATGCAAGTCACCTCGCCAAGCACCGCCCGCTCAGCGCAGGGGGACAAAGCCTAATACTGTAACTATAGAAGAGATTTTAGGGAAATGCAGTGCAGATTTGCTGTGCATACTGTATATGTCACTGGGGGAAGGACTTGTTCTTCAGTGTAACAATTCTGGTTACGGGGGGGTTGGTGGGGAGGGTGAGTAAGATATATCACACTTAACCTGACCTCCCCACTTATTTTGCAGGAAATATAATGTAATAAAGATCTAGCTGTCCCATGTGTGCTTGGGAGGAACGTGCAGAGTCCGCTTGAAAAGTTTCAGTGTCAAATGTCAAAGATTCCCTTGGCCAAAGCTCCAACCCTGAAGATTCCGGTGAAAGCCAACCTGTTTCTGAAGAGTTATAAGCCTTGCACCGCTATGTGTAATAAAAATAATTTATTACTAAGGATACACAGCCAAGACTTGTCTCTATTACAGGGGCGGACAACTCCAGTCCACAAGGGCCACCTACAGGTCAGGTATGGAGGATATCCCTGCTTCAGCACAGGTGGCTCAATCCGTGGCTCGAATTGAGCCACCTGTGCTGAAGCAGGGATATCCTGAAGACCTGATGGTGGCCCTTGAGGACTAGAGGTTCCCACCCCTGCTCTATCATGTTGTATTCATCTCAATACAAGAGCATGGCTCACTGCTCCTCCTCCGGCTTCAGTGAATATCTGCATTGCTCTTCTTGCAGCAGAAAATATGTTTTGCCGATGCTTCTGGGCCATGGTAACATTACTTGCTGCTTGTCATTTTGGTTCCTGATCCCAAGTTGATCCGTTCCAGTTTTTTAATCCTCTTCAAAAAAAAAGACCCGTTGCCATAGAATGCAGAATGTTTGGGGAATGAAGTATAAACACCAGTATGCTATTTAACTACAGGAGGAATTGCTTTGCACCCTGATGAACCTGCAACTCATTGCTTTATAAGATATATCTGTAAATTATATAAGTATGCATACATTGCCTTCTCTATTGCTATGATTAATATGTAAAAAAGGAAGCATTGCTGGCTGTAGGAATAAAAATTTTAAACAACTCAACAGCGCCCCCTTGTGTATTACATATTGTAAGCACCTTTTAAAGTGGCAGGCCCGTGTAGCAGGTAAAAACAAAAATATGGTACTGGATGAGTATCAATGGCGCTAAACACATAAAAATAAAGTGAATGATATATAACCAGATTTGATGGAGAGAAGATCTCAGCCGACGTGAATCAAACATGAAAAAAGAAAAAAGAAAAAGAAATACATAGTGTGATACTGTTAAGACACTGTTAGACAAACATACAAACAAACAAACAAACAAAAAATGGCAATGTTGCTGAACCACACACTAAACTAAAAAGGTATATTTAATATATTATAAAAACATATAATGCAATTAGCACAAATGGACAAAGTGTAGGGCCCAATCGATATCTGGCCGAATTGCCCGCTTACCGAAGCCAAGATGTAAAACCGCAGTGGATATATTAGAGAGTATCCCCTCTCACAGTGGCTGGCACAGCTCCTGGATGTAAGACCGGTAGGCACCGCGTGTAGATGTCTGTAATGGGGGACGCATAGATCCACGCTGTAGCAGGGGCAGGAAAACACTGTCTGATGTTGAAGCAGTACGAGCATGCGCAAAGGCGCCCGACACAGTGTAGATGGTGTCTCCAAATCCCCTGCTTCTTGCGGTCGCGTGTACTCCAAAAGCGGCAAATTTGAAAGATGCTTTTGGGTCACAAAGCCTCACGGCAGGGCTGGCAATGGAAAACGGCAGCTGATGGCAACGCAGGGATAACGGGGACCACCCAACGCGTTTCGGAAGCTACTGCCTCCTTCCTCAGGGGTAAATTGGGCCCTACACTTTGTCCATTTGTGCTAATTGCATTATATGTTTTTATAATATATTAAATATACCTTTTTAGTTTAGTGTGTGGTTCAGCAACATTGCCATTTTTTGTTTGTTTGTTTGTTTGTATGTTTGTCTAACAGTGTCTTAACAGTATCACACTATGTATTTCTTTTTCTTTTTTCATGTTTGATTCACGTCGGCTGAGATCTTCTCTCCATCAAATCTGGTTGTATATCATACACTTTATTTTTATGTGTTTAGCGCCATTGATACTCATCCAGTACCATTACTATTGTCTGACTGGGGGTCAGAGGTGTATCTAGGCTGCTACATTTTTTTAAATAATAATTTTTTTGTATTTATATAAAAAATGTATTCATTTATTTATTTATTTTTTAATTCACTTTGATAGCATTTGTTTTGAGATATATATTAGTGTTAGTGCTACCTATTGTTTTTTATAAGGTAAAAACAAAAAGATATACTTGTAACGTGAGAGTTCTCTTAAATATATACAACATTCCGTTCCTTTTACTTTTCAATCATCGTTAGAAATGAGCAAATAAACATTTATCTCTCAAGAATTAGCCCACGGGCTTCTATGGGGAGTGACAGCGATCTTAATTTCTATCACAAATCTCAACCACACATTATATAAGTTATGGTGGGTAACAAAGTGTGAAAACCCCAGCAATGTAAAGTGCAGTATACAACAAATACAAATATCACTTTGCACATTCACATGTCTCAGACAGGTCTGCCACCCTGCTTCTCACCATTATCTCCTAGCATACCGTGCTTCCACTGCAGCCAGGGATTCTGGGAAATCACATGCAAATGAGCACACAGTGTCAACTTTTATTGCATGTCCATTTTAAACATGGATTCCTATAAATGTATGCCGTATTGCACAGCTTTTCCGTACTCAGCCTGGGTTAAAGAAGTGCAAAGCAAGTAATCCTACTCGCCGACAGCTGTTTCGATCTTTTGGGTTTCATCAGTGTGAGGATGGTTATACTGGCTTTGTAATCCGAACTTAGAATAGGTTTCAACCGCACATTATAGAAATAATAGAATCTTGGATAATATAATCTATAATTTGGGAGGCTGATAATTTTGGATTGCATCATAAAAATAAAAGGAAAATATTACATTAAAAAGCATAAGGAGTCCCAGGCAAAATCCAATTATCTTAAAAAATGCAACCTTCCAAGGCTCTCAGAAGAAGATTCGCAGATATTGAACAAAAGAATTTCACAGGAAGAACTTGCGGAAGTAATAAAACAGCTCAGAACCATTAAGGCCCGGACGGTTTTTCCAACCTGTATTATAAAACGTTCTGAGCGGTGCAGTCCCCGTTTGTTCTCGAGATGTTGAACTCCTTTTTGGAGGGAGCGGAGATCCCTACCTCAATGGCTAACTTAGCCATAATAAATAAGGAGGGCAGGGACCCTCTCAAAATGTGGAAGCTATAAACCAATCTCTCTGTTAAATTCGGACATAAAAAGTTTCAGCAAAATTTTAGCAAAGAGATGAACCCAGATTCTCACAAAACTTATCCATTCGGACCAAGTGGGCTTTGTCTCTGGTAGACAGACCTCAGATAACATCCGAAACATTGTCAACCATGTGCATCTGACTGGTTCAAAGGCGATTCTATTAAGTCTAGACGCAGAAAAAGCGTTTGATAGAATAAAGTGGTAATTTTTAGACCAAACAATTTGGATTCATGGACTCATTCCTGGAGGGCGTTAGAGCCCTCAACAGGACGCCCACTGCCTATGTTAAACTGCCGGGAGGAGACTCAGACCCCATCATTAAAAATGGAACCAGGCAGGGTTGACCATTGCCCCCCCTCCTCTTTGCATTATCGATCGAACCACTAGCGGCTATAATTAGAGACGATGTAAACATCCAGGGTATCCAGATAGGCGGAACAAGCTGTAAGATCTCATTATTTGCAGATGATATAATATTATCATTAGCTAACCCCCTGATATCTCGCCCAAATCTGCAATCCCAATTAGATCAATTTGGACAAGTTTCAGGATATAAAATTAACAACACCAAATCAGAAGCACTAAACTTAACATTGCCGGCTCTGGAAATTAAGCTACTACAGGCGAATTTCAATTATAAATGGAGCCATACACATATCAAATATCTAGGGATCCACATAGCTAGCACATTCACCTTATTATACCAAAACAATTTTCCTCCCCTATTTGAAAAAATTAAAAAACGCCTACAGACTTGTAGAGTCTGTACAGGTGTCTTTCCCCTACAGACTTGGAACAACTTCCAGATATCCTGGATTGGAAGAATAGCAGCGATAACAATGAATATATTGCCTATGTTTGTAGATACTAGGACACAGCGTTCCCAGTGTACCGTGCTCAACTGCAGGAAATCTTTAGATGTCCATTTGAAATAATGCCTCTATATGAGGGAAACAGGGAGACACCACTCTCTACAGATATATAGATATAAATGTGTCTCTGATTATATCTCCTAAAGTATGGGGGAACTGTATTATATTGGTGAGTGTCAGTAAAAAATCTCTGACCTCCCAGTAACACAGAATGTTGTATCCCCCCTGGAGAAAAGACAACAGTGAATGAATAACCAGCCGTAATAAACGGATGGATGTACTCACAGTAGAGAGAAATCCTGTGTAGTGAGTCCCACGGCGTGCATCACGTTTGAGAAAGCAGCAACAAGATATCCTTACGGAAAGAACGGAGCACAGCAATTGCAGTAAGAAGGGGGCTAGATACCGCTGTTAAAAATCCTTTATTCCATGGTAGACATCATGGCATGGGATATGTTAAAAGTCTCGAACGCGTTTCGGGCCGTCGCCCTTTGTCAACGAGAATGATATATTATAGAATATATTGCCTAGGCTGCTATATTTCTTCCAAATTCTTCCGATAAAGGTCCCGCTTAGGGAGATTAACAATAATCAAAATAGAATTTTCCAATGTATATGGAAGAATAAAAGACCACGGGTGGCGAGATCGGTGATGCTAGCACTGAGGTCAGGTGGGGGGGGGGGGCATGGGCGTCCCGGACATCATTAAGTACTACCATGCGGCCCACCTAAAACAAGTAGTGATGTGGAACTGTGATCCAGCAACTTGCGGCTGGTTGGGGATAGAGTCTACTTATGTGGGCCCTTCCACTCTGGCAGCTGAACTTTGGAGCTGCCCGGAGGGGGAGAGCCCCGCGGGAAGATTCAAGCTTGGAGCGATGAGGTGCACATGTGAGATCTGGTCCAAGAGCAAAAAGAAATACTCTCTTTCCACGTTCCCTTCTATTCTTGCCCTGATAATAAACAATCCTAGGTTCCCGCCAGGTTGTTCCCCAAAATATGCAGAGCAACTCAGGAAATTGGACATTTTAGCAGCGAAAGATCTAATAGAAGGGGGGGGGGAGAGATCCTCTCCTATCAGGAACTAAAACAGAAACCTCAGAAGCAGGATATTTCAATTTTCAGCTATCTCCAGATTCGACATTTCCTGCAAACGTTCTCACAGAACGCAAAATTTTCATCCCTCTCGAAATTTGAAAAATTATGTATGGAGGGCTGCTACAAGAGGGGTTTGATCTCGGGAATATATACGGAGACAGCATCTCATGCAACATCCCAACCCCATAACTACATGCTGAAGTGGGCTGAAGACCTCAATATACAAATAGATAACGACGACTGGAGGGATATCTGGGAATCAGCAGCTAAAACATCAAATTGTACAGTCACAAAAGAAAACATGTACAAAATTCTATTTCAATGGTACCCAACCCCGAGTAGGCTGAGCCAGATCTTCCCAGGAATGCCAGATCTTTGCTGGAGAGGATGTGGTATGAGGGGGGACGTGGCCCACATCTGGTGGGCATGCCCACGTATACAGAAATTCTGGTCCATGATCCACAATCTGATATTTGAATGTACAGAACTGAGGGAACCATGGTCCCCAGACTAGAAACTTATTAAAACAAAGAAAAAAGAAATAAGACAGGTGCCAAAATGAAGAGGTAGAAAAAAGACAGCAGTATAGATTAATCGGGCAAATTCATACGGTATTTTGACCAGGAAGGTAAGCTGGTTGCTCCCCCTTAGAAACCCCTTAAGAAACTAGTAGTCACCAAAGAGGGGGCTACACTTATGAGAAGAAAAAAAATATACAGAAATTATCTAAATCATGTGGCATATTGGATACGCCCTGTTGTATATTTGAGTTCACATTCCCAGTAGCAATCTAATTGGCACAATTACATGTATAAAACTGTGGGTTTTAGTGTTGAGCTTGCTAAGATTGTGTATGTCTACAGATTGGTCACGTGGTCGGTCAGTGCCGGACAGTCCGTGGCCACAGACGTGGTAGGTCCCTCTAGCACCGAAGTGGTTAAAACCTTTAGCAAGTTCACTTTTTCCTTAACCAGCACAACATTATTTCTTCTGACAATACTGATATTCCGACCCAAAGACCCCAAGTAGGGGACGTGTGGAGGCTCGAGAAACATTCAACGGGAAGGCAAAGCTAATGGATTTACTGGGGTAGCGTTAAGCGATCACTTTTCCTCTTTCTCTGGTGAAGTAGAGAGGAAGAGGGCAGCTCTCAGCTGCCCATAGAGAAGCAGAAGTATTAGTAATGAAACTCAATGAACTCCCGCCTCTGGGATACCTACTGTACAGTCATAGATCGAAATGAAATATCTTCTCCCTCAATTAAGAATATGACAATGATTTTATTTTTTGAAAGAAATTGATACAGCGCACATAGGGTAAACGTGCATTTTGTTACATTAATAAACAAAGCTTTTAAAATAATATATTCTGCTGATAACTTAGATTTGTGCTGAAAAATGCAATGTTCCTTATAATAGGCTTTCTTTATATAATTGTCTTTATTTATAATGTATGTCTTTATTTATACAGCACAAGGAATAATAATAATACATCAAGCGCAGCAAAATTAGACAATAGGAAAGGAAATCCCTGCCCCGAAGTGCTTACAATCTAAGAGCATGTATATAAATCTATATAAAGCATGTAATACATCGTTCCAGCACGCGCGTGTTCGCAAGTTGGCCAAGTTTGCGGGTTCCAAATCTAAAATTTGATGCGTTTGATTAGAAAACAACGTATTTTTGACTCGGTACGAAATACTATACAAGCCAATGCTTGTTTTTAATTTTTTTTTTTTATATCAATTTTTTTATTTACATTTTTTGTGCAGGTTTAATAAAAAAAACCTGTGAGTTTTGTTTCCAGATTTTTCTTTAAATCCAAAACAAAATCGAGATTTGGCAAAAACCCAAACAACTAATGTTTTTTTAGAACAAAAAATATCAGCAAAATTACCCATCCTTAATTGCAACCATGTATGAGATGGATAAGCTGGATAGCCCACAGTGCACCACTCTCTGGCAGTGATGGGGTTGAGTCAGGGTAGACAAAAGTCCATAATGACTGCTACAGAGTGAGCGGTGACCAAACCCTTGATGGGCAGACGTAAATAGAGTCAAAAAATGAAATTCATGTGAAGAATGATTTGATAGTCTCCATACAATGCGTACTTGGGTTTGGAATGAAAATCCGTATATGAGTGAATCAATAAATGTATGTGTGAATATATATATATCTTTATTTATATAGTACCAGAAGTGTACTCAGCGCTTCACAAACAATTAATTATAATAATACAATAAGCACAACAAAATCAGACATTAGGAAAGGAAATCCCTGCCCCAAAGGGCTTACAATCTAAGTGGTATGTGGGGAAACATACAGAGACAGCAGGTGAGGGAATAAGTGCAGTAGATGGCAGTGCTTGGCCACAATGGGTGGTATAAGTGACTGAGTGTGGGACAGGAGCTATGAGTGCAGGTTATTGGGACGCTTGATTTGTGGGGTGAGTGTTAAGGTTTGTCGGTATTAAATTAGATAAGTTAACACCATTATATATTTATTTTTATTTATTTATAAAATGTGTTACCAGGAAGAAATACATTGAGTTACCTCTCGTTTTCAAGTATGTCCTGGACATAGTTAATGACAAATAATACATGGTTACAAATACAACTTAGCAGGGGAAGAGGTGGCAGGGAGGTGTGGGTGAGAGCAGACGTGTATATGGCTGGGTCCAGGATTAGGAGAGATATCCCCAGCAGCAGGAATGAGTAGATAGAGAGAGGGTGCGAATAGAGGATTTGTGGGGGCTACGATGTGGGGGTGCAACGATTCCATGTATTCCGGGTATTTTGGGGGAACTACGTCGAACCCGGCCGGTTAGAGTCCGGAACAATGGATCTCCTCACCCCTGACGAATGGCAACCCTGGATCGACAATTGTATATACTAACAGTAAAAGTCTCGGTCCCACTGGCCATGCAATAAATGAAAAACCACTGGGGTAAGTAGTCACTGCTTGAAGGGCTTTTGGACTCCGATGGCGTGCTTCCTACTGCAGAAAATCGAAGCGAGGTCCATACAAAGGGAGTACGCGACGCACTGCTAACGCCATTTCTATGGACCTCTCTTAAGTCGAGGTAACACTGTGCACAGCATTTTTTTAATTCATGGGCAAATTGATCAAGCACCAGTACAGTTTAGTGCATCCAATCCGGCATTAACTACCATTGACTAGAATAGCCGTCAATGTTGGATCGGCTGTGCTAAACCGTACAGGGCTTAATGAATCTTCCCCTGTGTATGAATCAAGTCACTACAGACCACGGGAAGTTACTAAAGGAGAGGAATGTATGGCATATTAAAGCAGCCGACTACAGAGTACATGCAGAGGATGTCATCTCCCGAAAATCCCTCGTCCCTCGTCCCCCTTGCAATGTTTCAGAAAGTCCAGTGAGTGGTTTCATCCAAGATTAATGCCCTGAAACAACAACAAAAGGAGTTACTCATCCCATTTTACTGTTCCAGTCCTCCGTTCTCTAGTCTCTGTTTCTAAGCCTACAGCTGTCCAACCCAAAAACCCATAGGCTCTGTATTTCCTTTTAATTTGCTCTAAGGATATCGCCCCCCCCCTACATACTGTATGCCAGGCTCTGTACACCTGATCATATACCCTGGACCTGTCCAAACACCAGAGCTGGCACTGTAATTTTGCACACACTCACTGGGTCTGTCCAGTCACCAAAGGGGGCAGAATCTGCAGCCCCTGTTCAATTTGCTGTCAAGTGGCCTTTCCCATACTGGAGAAGAGTTCAGCCACATTCTAATGAATACGGCTAAAATCTTTTCCAGCACGGGAAAGGCAGCTACACATTAAATAAGTGGTTCTGCGTCTACACAAAGCCCTGCCTCTGTGCAGCACTGGAGGTGCCAAACTGAAGTGAAACCAGATGGTATAAAAGCCGGAAAAATGTCTCAAACAAAAAACATCGCCCGGGCAACGTATCAAGCGGCTGATTTCCAACTTATAGTAATGATCTGTGGATCACTAATAAACCAATAATCTTTATGTAGTGTGTGAGTCCAAGTGCACTAATGATAGTCACATTTCTTCATGAGGTTTCTTACTGGGGACCTCACCAGGGTCCTTCATTAAAAAAAAAAATCAGTTTAATGTCATTGCAAATTGTAAGCATTTGAACTTTTGCTACAAGTAATAATAAACATAATTTTATGACTTTATTTAGACTTGAGCCAGAGTTGTTACTGGTTCTAGAGACGACATTAGCTGAACTAAATGTGAGGTGACAGTCTCAGTAACTCTTCCACAGGCCTTACAGCAGTCAGGCTATGTCACACTGTGTCCCGTCACCCTCCTGTGCTGTGTCCCGTCACCCTCCTGTGCTGTGCTGGGCCCTGTCACCACGCTGTGCTGTGTCCCGTCACCCCGCTGTGCTGTGTCCCGTCACCCCGCTGTGCTGTGTCCCGTCACCCCGCTGTGCTGTGTCCCGTCACCCTCCTGTGCTGTGTCCCGTCACCCTCCTGTGCTGTGTCCCATTACCACGCTGTGCTGTGTCCCGTCACCCCGCTGTGTGCGGGGTCCCAGTCACCATCCTGTGCCTGGCTTTGTGCCCGTACCCCGCTGTGCTTGGTCCCGTCACCCTCTGTGCTGTTCCCGTCACCCACGCTTGCTGTGTCCGTCACCGCTGTTTGTCCCGTCACCCCGCATGCTGTGTCTCCCGTGTCTTCCGGTCACCCGCTGTGCGTGTCGTACCCCGGTTGGCACCCCGCTGTGCTTTGTCCCGTCACCCTCCGTGCGGGTCCCGTCACCCGTCCGTGCGGTGTCCGCATACACGCTGTGCTGTGTCCCGTCCACCCCCCCCCCCCAGCTGTGGCTGGGCCCCGTCACCCTCCTGTGCTGTGCTGTCCCTTCACCCCGCTGTGCTGGTCCCCGTACACCCCGCTGTGCGTGGTCCCGGTCACCCTCCTGTGCTGTGGTTCCCGTCAACCCCGCTGTGCCTGTTGTCCCGTACACCCCGCTGTGCTGTGTCCCGTCACCCGCGTGCTGTGTCCCGTCACCCTATGTGCTGTGTCACCCGTCACCCCGCTAGTGCGTGTCCCGTCACCTGCTGTGCTGTGTCCGTCCACCCCGCTTGTGCTGGTGTCCCGTCACCTCCTGTGCTGTGTCCGGTCACCTCCGCTGTGCTGTGTTCCCGTACCTGCTGGCTGTGTCCCGTCACCACGCTGTTGGCTGGGTGTCCCCTGTCACCGTTGCTGTGCTGTGTCCGTCACCCGCTTGCGTGTCCGTCACCCCGCTGTGCTGTGTCCCGTCACCGTGTGCTGTATCCCGTCACCCTGCTGTTATGTGTCCGTAACATGCTGTGCTGTGTCCGTCACCCTGCTGTTCTGTGTCCCGTCACCCTGCTGTGCTGTGCCTGTCACTCTGCGTGCTGTGTTCTTAACCCCGCTCCCTGTGGCGTGTCCCGTCACGCTGTGCTGTGTCCCGTCACCCGCTGTTCTGTGCCCGTCACCCCGCTGTTTGTGACTGTTGTCCTCACCCTCCTGTGCGTAATGCCCGTCACCCCGCTGTGCTTGCTGTGGTCCCGTCCACCCTCCCTGGGCTGTATCCCGCACCCTGCTGTTCTGTGTCCCGTCACCCTTCTGGTGCTGTGTCCGTCACCCTGCTGGGGATGTCCCGTCACCCCTGTGTGCTGTGTCCCCGTCATCCCTGCGTGTGTTTGTCCCGTCACCCTGCTGTTCTGTGTCCCGTCACCCCGCTGTGCTGTGTCGTTACCCCGCGTGATGTGTCCCGTCACCCCCGCTGGCGCTGGGTCCTGTCACCCTCCTGTGCTGTGATCTCGTCACCCCGAGTGTCGGGGTCCCGTACCCCCGCTGTGCGGTTGTCCCGCAACCCGCTGTGCTGTTGTCCGTCACCCGCTGTTGCTGTGTTCCCGTCACCCGTGTTGCGGTGTCCCGCATACCCGCTGTGCGTGTCCCGTCACCCATGCTGTGCTGTTGTCCCGTCACCCCGCGGTACTGTTGTCCCGTCACCCAGATGCTGCTTGTGTCCGTCACCCAGATGATGCGGTTCCCGTCACCCGCTGTGCTGTGTCCGTCACCCCGCTGATGATGTGTCCCGCACACTCCTGTGCTGTGTCCGTCACCCCTCTGTGCTGTTGTCCCGTCACCCTGCTGGCTGTGTCCGTCACCTCCTGTGCTGATGTCCAGTCACCCCGCTGTGCGGTGTCCCTAACCCTGCGGGCTGAGGCCCCCGTTCCCCAGCATGATGCTGAGTCCTGTCACCCGCTGTGCTGTGTCCTGTCACCCCGTTGAGGGGTCCCGTCACCCGCCTGTTTGCTGTGTACCCTTCACCCCGTGTGCTGGTCCGTCAACCCCGCTGTGCTGTGTCCCGTCACCCCGCTGTGCTGTGTCCCGTCACCCCGCTGTGCTGTGTCCCGTCACCCCGCTGTGCTGTGTCCCGTCATCCCGCTGTGCTGTGTCCCGTCACCCCGCTGTGCTGTGTCCCGTCACCCTCCTGTGCTGTGTTCCGTCACCCCGCTGTGCTGTGTCCCGTCACCCCGCTGTGCTGGGTCTCATTACACATGCTCACCAAATGCTTTAATTGTCCATATCCCCAGTGCCACGCAGAAGACTGTGGTCATTGCTTGTACTGAAAACAAGAGGTAAATGTAAATTAGGGGGAAGGAGTGGTTCATGCAATAGAATAAAGGACTGTCTGCATTTCTCTCTGACTCATTTCAATCCACGAGGTCGGAGCCGTTAACTTCTTTGCTCAAAAGATCAGAATCAACGTAGGAAACTAGAACAATAAGTGTCATACATTTGTGGCCAGTGACACTAATAAAATCATTTGCTTTTCTACACGATGGAACATATTGGGGAGATGTAGCAACTTTCAAGAAAGTGCATAAGAAGTTTGCTGTGACGCAATGCTCCATTTTCTGCCCCTGTTTTGCAACAGATGTAAGAAAGGGTAAACGGAAATTGTTGGCCAGAAAAGTCTACACCCCCTCAGACCCGGGGGATTTTCTTGAAGCAAAAACAAGATACAAAAGTGACGCTCAAGATACACAGAGTATAACCCATCTCATTGCAATGTGTCATGTAACGCCTCCCTGACTCCCCTATTGTTACTACCCGAAGCTCAAGGTAACGCACAGACCGTGATACACTGATGCAAACAGACACAATAAAAATGACACAATTTGCACCCATTCTGCTCCAAGTGTTCCTTGATACATCTCCCCCACTGTGTGCTCTTCATAAATACCCCCCTTAAAGTGAAATATGTATGCATTTTTAGATATGTTTTAATTTACAGTATAATAGATTATTCCAGGCCTATCCTACCTGTAAAGGTTACTTTTGCTCATAATCATAGGTCTAACAGCCCATTAAATATCTGTAAACTGTGTGTATATCTGTATATCTGTAAACTGTATGTGGTTCATTTACTGCAACCCTTTATTATTATTATTATTAACTCTGGTTTTTCCTGTCGGTCTTTTGTGTAACAAAATGATTGTATTTAATTTGCAGTTGTTCTCAAACTGACTGAGAAGTATTGTGATGCCCCCTTATGTGGGTATTTACAGTATTTACAGCTACATAAACATTTGTTTATGACAAAACGTGGACTGCTGCTTAAACAACGTGTGAAAAATGATAAATACATAAACATGATCGGAAAAAAACTGGGAAACATATTTATTATATTACCCATATGAAACGCACAGGAATATATTATTATTATTATTATTATTAGATTAGATGAGGATTGTCAGTCTCGCACATTGGAAGACACGCTCACTCTTCTGGGTCCTTGGTCTTTGACAAGATGTCATTATTTTATGGATGAGTCACATGTGAAATTGTGAATTCAGTAAAATGAGGATCTTAAGAAGCTCTCTTACTAGTTACCTGTCAACGTATCATGCAATTTGGCATGTAATTTATGACTTAAAGCAGCAGTGCAAGCTGCCGTTCTTATTTTTTTATTTTACCCATTTAATATGTGCATCAATACAATCCACACAATGATAAGTAATTAGCCAAGTTGCCGATCAATCCATTCCCCTGTGATTGATCGGCGAAGATTCGGCACGGGGGGTTCACTAAATGGCTGTCAGTGCAGCAGAAGATAACCAAAGATGCAAAGTTCTGTGGGGAAGATCATGTGACCAGGCAGTCACTCGATACAATAGGTGCACTGCTAGAGAGAGGGCAGGGCTCAAAAAGGGGTGTGCCGGGGCCTGTTTTAGAAGAGGAAGGGGATGTGACTTTGTAAATGGTTGCAATAGAAACAAAAATGCTTGTTACATTATAATACATTAAAAATGTCATTCAGAGATGTTTTTTTGGAAGTTCTATAAAATTTGCACTCACGTGTTTAACGTGAAATCAGAGTGTTGTGGTTATTCAAAATTACCAACTTATATCTCCAGATCCACATAGAGAGGGAGAAATTCCATATACAAAAAGAGGGGAAAAGCAAAATAGTATAGTACTGTTTTTAATGTTAAAAACACAAAGTATTCCACTTACATAAGTGCCTTTGTTTGAGAGCATTCAGACCACACTGGGTCACAGGGTCAGACAAAATATTCACAGCAAACAGCATCCGCTCCACGGCCGTCACAGCAGGTACTGGGCTGATTAAAGTTGTCCTCCACTCCAGATGTCATCAACAATGGCTCCTTTAGTGGTCACTGATATCACCCAACGCGCGTTTCCACTTTAAAGTCTTCCTCAGGGGCCTCTGATTTCACGTTAAACACGTGAGTGCACATTTTATAGAACTTCCAGCATTGAAGCTAGTTTGCTGAAGTAGACAATATTGCACTATTTGGTGTTTTTAGTCTCTCTTACATGTCCTGATGTGATTTGCGCACCTGTTTCTCCTTCGTTTGCTGATTGAATTTGGTTTGAATTCTATGTCAGGAGCTGCACTCATTAAGGATAGTATATCATCTGTGTTACCTTTGATCTGTTGTGATATTATTTGCGCTTGATTTTTCCTTGCACAGAGATATTTTTTTGTAATTTTTAAATGCTACAAGTATTTTCTCATAGTACAGAACTGATTTATAAAAAAAACACACACACGTAGGATATTGCTTGGTCTGCAGCTTTAAATAGACGAGTTATTGCTTTTTCATTTTCACCATTTAAATAAAATGATATGAATTAAGTGTGGGTAGCGAGTAGCTGAGTGGTGCCTTAAGATAAGCATTTGGTCGCTATTCACTTTACATTCGCCCTCTGTCACGTGTGTGCCTGGTCACTGCCAACAAGTGGAGTCGGTCGCAATTGGTGCATACGAGCAGCTGAAATCATTGTCGTGACATGTCAGAAGGATTCTAGATGGCATGATAAAGGGGACAATAACACTGGTTTAGTGGGGTCTTTACATTATATTGCATTTGTATGTCAGTCTATTTAATCGAAGAACGTCAATGTATAGAGTGAAGTAACAATGCAAACTTCCTCCGGAATCGCACTGCTCTTCCCACTCACCCAGGACCCCCACAGCCAATGAACACACAGTGCCTAAGAGACAGGAGAAGGGCCGGAAGTGACACGCTCAGAGAATGTGTGTGAAATGAGTATGCATTTACAGTCTCAGGAGTACAGTTAAAAAAACAACTAAGAAACAAAACTAGGATGGATGAAATACTATATGCAATGAAATAATGAATGTCAAGGAAGTAAATACTGATAATTTAGGTAGCGGCGATGCCAGCCCCCTCTGCTTTCTTTATCCCCATGTAGCGGGTGTATCCCTGGGGTACTGTAACTACTGATGCTGCTGTACCTGTGAGGCTAACGAGAGGCCTGAGCCTCCGCCACTGGGAGCCTGGGGTATACTTACACTCGGTGCAGCGCCTCCACTGATGAGGGATCCCAACGTGGTGGGAGTGTGCCCTCACCAGAACAACCATACAGTAAATACACACACAGTTGAATGAGAACAGTATTTACAAAACATCATAATATCCTTGGCATATCATTAACACATCATCACATACTGTAACATTGCTTCACTCTGAAGGCATACCATCCCCCAGCCCACATGTCCATCATGGCATCACCCTTAGTCCCTTGTGAATAGCAAGGTGCTTTGGCACTTATCCCTTCAGCGTCCACAAACAATAAGGTGAGTGTGAGTGATAGCGCTTCCCTGTGTTGGGGCCCGTCGGTGCACTTAATATACTACCTTCCTGGTTATTGTCCTAACCAGGATAATCCTTGGATGATCAGCAGCTCGGCAACGTCATCCCACGACGCACCGCGCTGCTCTCTGCAGGAATGGATACACATGATGACTCCCCAGGGAAGGGATCCCCAGCCGGATGATCCCTTTGCAAATAGTCTCTGCTATGAAGTCAGATCCTCTTTCAGCTACACGCTGTACTGACAGTCAGGCCTTGTCCTGCAGCAGCTCTCTCTCTCTATGAATATAGTGAAAGAGTCCCTGCTTAAGGCCTTCCCTATAACATACAATAACTTCTCTACAGTGTCTCAGGGGACTAACTGGGCCCTGGGGATTTACCTCTGGCCTAGTCCCTGGAGCACTGCTCCATGGACCTAACCTGTACCTTCAGGTTCCAGGTCTTGACTCCTGACTTCCTCTCCCAGCAGGCAGTAGTCCTTCCTTCCTTCAGAAGCAATTCAGCCATCCCATTGGCTCTCGTGGGTCACCAGGCAGCTTTCTCCCTAAGCATCATGGGAGTTGTAGTCTCTGAGCTGCCTGATTAACATTGTGACCGCGTGCGCATAGGACACTGCGCATGCACGACTCTAATGGCCGCCACGACCTTGCCCGCTCAAACGCAACCTTCGGTGGCTCTTCCAAGCCCTCGCCGCTTCTGTGCATGCGCTACTCTGCACTCGTGCGCGCGCACGCCCAACATGGCGGCGCCCTGGGGCGAGAACCACCGGCAACTCCTTTGCCCTGCATAACATACTGAGGGTAAGGAGGGGGGAAAGAGGAGCGCGGGGAGACAGGAGGGTACCTGGCTACACCCATATAAATACCCCGTTATGCCTAACTTCTAACACAGACAAAATGTGTATAGCTAAGTAGAGATGGGTGAATTTTGAGGTGAGATTTTGTATCCGCCGCAGATCGTCGGTTCCTATGGTCCGCGGATTTCCACGAATCAATGTGAAAACGGGCGATTTGCTTTTTCCGCATTGTTTTTTTTTTTTTATCTACGACTATCCAATTCACGGATTCCCCGCAAACCGCTGATGCATTTTAAGAATCCAATCCACGAATTCAGCAATCCACGCGTGGGCTGGTAAAATCCGTCATCAGCTTTACACCGCGGGGCGTATTTTGAATGAAAAGCTCGGGAAATTCCGGTAGACGGTTCTCGACAGTTTCACCCCTTTCTACAGCTAAGACTACACCGAGAAAAAGTCCCATAAAAAACAGATTACAGAAAACACGCAGCCTCTGCAGTGACCCTACACACCCACTTGCACACACATGTAATAGCTGTGATCCAGCATGTACTCTGTTATGTAGTGTGTAGGTGCAGCGCAAGCTCTTCCGTTCATTGCCCTTCCATGTCTCCTATTTACATTATACAGGCTTCCCAAGGAGGGTGAGACATTACAAAGTAATGCTCTGCAGAACTGTTTTACAGAGAGAGTAAATACTATCCAGGTTTCTCCCGCGAAGGCTGCAAGAATATACAGTAGCTTGATTCTGCAGGTTACATTCAACGATCAGTACATACATTTTTCTAAATGTCCACTCACCCCATCTGTTATGAATCTCAGAGCCCTTCCCTGTGTTTTTTGGGGGGGAAAAGCATATTGTAAGGTTTGCATTATAAACAGACAGAGAGGGCTGATAAATCACTCAAGCTTTAAAACTCAATATATTAACACATTTCTAGAAAGTCAGAATAGCGACATTTAAACTAGCTGCATTCAAAGAAAACTTCTGAAATGCTCGAATGCCATTGATTAATACAGAGGGCATGTTACTGTGATATTGTCTCACTACAACGATAAAAATAATGTTATGTCATTTTAACTCTACAGGCTCCATTCAATGTGGTGGATAAAAAGAGTGGGACAGAAATCGTCACCTGTAAGAGGAAGCCAAAGCCTTATATATTTTGGAAAGCTGTTTGTCTGTTTGTTCTGTATTTGGATACCTGTTAAGATATCATAACCAAATTTAGCATGATGATTCCCGAGATCAAGGAGCAGGTTTTTGTCTGTGTTTGGATACAATTGGGTGCCATTTTCAATCAAGATGGCGGACAGAACCTTTCAAAACTGCACTGATTTTAACCAAATGCGCCAGGATTGTACGTAGCTGGACTGGATTTAGAAAACCCATGTTTTACACGTTGGTTAACTTTATGTTGGATGCTCCAGAGAGGGAACTGGAAAAATGTGTATGGAAAAAATTAAAATATAGTTTACCCAACAGCATTAGAATAAAAATACATACATTTGAATTTATTAAGAAACTAAAACATTTAATTATTCATTTAGAAATCTCAATATTTGGGGGTTTCTTACAATTCCAGAGCAAGGCCTGAGACTTTCAGCTAGTATTAAATACTTGCCAATACGATAATACTTCGTACCAAACACAGTAATTATGGTAATATATAAAAGTGAACATTTCATATTGTTTTTTATTTGCACTAACATCATGTATTGTTAAGATATTTTTTTTCTCTAAAGCCATGAAGTTCAGTTTTACTAAGTTAGAAGGCAGGAAGCAGAAAGGCAGTGATAATGAGAATTGGGGGAACGGTGCTTAAGAACACATGGTGGTGTATGGAAGACAAAGTGAGAAAGTGATAGTTTATACCATAGGTAAAATGGCGAGACAGGAATGGCGGAGAATGCATATACAGATGTAGCCGGTCTCACTATTTCTGGAGCCCAATGTGACGGTGAAGGGGTACCCAGGCCAGTAAATAAAGGTATTATGCCAGGCTGGGTGCCCCTGAGCCATATTGGGGAATTGTGATTGTCAGCTCTGCGACCCAGTAATGGCAGTAACACTGTGCTTTTAATAAAAAATGTCTCTGTGTCTCCCACCCGGTATAAGGTGGCGAGAATAATGGGATTTATACTATGCAATGTATTTCTATAACAGTGTTTCCCTGTAAACGCGCAAAGGAAAAATGGTTTTAAAACCCAGCAGCCCGCAGCACAGCGCATAAGCGTTTAGCTAACTTCAGCTAGGAAGGTCCTAGAGCGCTGAGATTTGCTGTGAGCGCTGAGGGAGTAAAATCTAAAAAAGGTTATAACGCAATTTTTATAAAGTTTCATAAAAATTGATGAATGAAAGTCCCCCTATTTTAATAGTTCTAACATTATGGGCATAAGGGGATTTTCCGTCAGACGGCCGGAACAGAGGGAAACACTCAAGATTGTAATTGCGGTACTTTAGAAATGCTTCGCAGGAAATTCCTGAGGGGTGAGCAATGCATATGTAACTAGGGCTTCTCAGCCACCCCTCTGGTTTGGTTCCCCAATGTCTGCAAAACCCCGCAGTTGAAAGCCTTAGCCGACTTAAGGTGTGAAGTGGGGAGGGGTAATTCATGCATTCCCCATCTTAGCAAATGGCCCAGATGTCCGGCCAACTCAGACAAAATGTCACCAGGGAAGGGGGATTGGTCTGGTATGCTAGGCGGCAAAGGTGCCAGGTTCGCACATACCTTTAGCAAACTATGAAACCCTCTGCCAGGTTTTGCCAAGTAAGTGCAACTCTGGGATAGGTGGGAATATTATTCCCACGAATGAGATTGGCTGCAGAGGGTACAGATAGGGATTTTTACTGCATAAAAATCCCTGCAGCCGATCGGGAGTCAGATTAATCTAAGAAGGATTTTTAAACTTTGCAACATCGTAACCCAAGTGAAGAGTTCGTAAGAACTAAGGAATCCAGAACCAATTCTATGGCGGTAGAACGAAGTAAGCAGCTGCAGAGGAGAAACAGGGGTTGCGAGAGGCCCCCTATCCTAAAGACTGTTTTCCGCTTTATTTGTGCACAACTCCCACTCCTCGGAAATTGTGCCTAAAGACTCTTTTTCTAAAGATTTCGTTTTGGGAACAGAAGATTTCGTTTTGCCCCGTCCTAGTAAGTGTATTTCAAGTGTTTTTTTGACAATAATCG
Source organism: Ascaphus truei (assembly GCA_036426205.1). NCBI lineage: Eukaryota > Metazoa > Chordata > Amphibia > Anura > Ascaphidae > Ascaphus > Ascaphus truei. The sequence goes on from CM071572.1 coordinate 7,702,829, forward strand.
TGTGTGTTCATTCTGTAAGTAAATTACAATTTATTTTATCTCTTGCTTTGCTCAATCAAAGGATCCGGGTATTTTGGTGTTAAAAGCATTGGTCACCCGTGACACCCAAAAGTTCAGAAAAAACGCAGGGCAGGGGGTGGTGACAGCCATGATGGCGCTGTGGGGACCTCATGCAGTGTTAACCCTCACATGCCGCAAACGGCGCAGTCACAGTACTGCGCACGATAGCGGCGCTGGGTACAGTAAGACTGGCTACATCTGTAAAGTAGCAGAAATTTAGAATAGGGTGTCAAGACTCCAACATTTTTGTGTGATTTCCAGCTGTCTATTACTCATAGGCCTAGGTACATCAGACTCTGTTAAATCAGGAGTTAAATCAGGAGTTAAATCAGGAGTTAAATCAGGAGTTCACATCGCACCCGGTAGAAAAAAAAATATTTTGTGCTATTACCGTTGTGGCCCAAGTCATCAAAACTGTGGTAAAAATGCACATTGCGCAATATAAAAATGGCGATCACGATACAGTAATTAGTGCCACTGAAAAATAGTCATTAATTACCGCTAGCGATGCAATGGGAGAGGGGAATCATATACTTCTACCATAAATAGTAAGTTATTGCAAACCCGATGGCAGAAAATACATTACCACCTGGCTACCAATGTGTACCAGAGGCACCAAAGAGGTTAATATTGTCTGCACCACGTTTGGCTTCCAGGGGGACCTACCTCCGACCCCACACCCCTAACATTTATAGTATTAGTTGGTATATCTATAGGCATTATATACATAGGCAACATAGGACCAACTCAAGCCTCGGGTAGGTGATAAAAAAAAATCGAGGTACATTGTGTTTTCTTTTATGGCTCTTTTTAGTCATTAAATCAATTTTTTGATTAACCTATTTTTGGTGTGCTTGACTACCTTGTTCATGTTATCCTATCTCCTGACCTGAGTTTTGGTGTCTAAGCACCCATTTGCTGTTCCCTTTAATGCCTTCAGCTTTATATTAAGCTCAGAGTTCCACATTATCTTATAAGCTTCATTAAATTGATTCACGTTGTTAGAAAATGATCAAGTGTTTTTGTTTGTTAAATCTTAAAAACGCCCAATGGAAACAGTTTCAGGGTATAAACTTATTCAGATAAAATAACAGGTATATACATATATATTTCAACCCTATCATATAACAAGATGAACATGTACACATGAATCCTTCATATTAAAAGAATTGAAATATAATAAAAATGAAAGATTTTTCGGGTGGGAGCCCGAGAAACGAGGGGGGCGGGAAGGAAGAAGGGAGGGGAAAGGGAAGGGGGAGGTGGGGTGGGATAGAGGGAGGAGGGGAAGGAAAAGGGGGAAGGGGGGGGGGGGAAAGGGGGTGGGGTGTGCGGATAGGGGGGTGGGGGAGGGGTTGAACCAATATTGAAAAACTAGAGTTTATTATAAAAAATGTTGGAGTTCCCAGTCTATATTTATTCCAAATGGACTGAGTGTATCTAATAAAAAAATCCATAACATTTCTTTCTGGTGGTCTCCTAAAGTCTTTGTTTATCTATGTTTGTTTTATGTTTCCCTTCTTCCCTGTGCGTGAAGCTTATACCGCCTCAACCCCCACCTTCGGTGGGAAGGAGTTCATTCTTGAGTAGGTGGAATAAATTAAATGCATACCAAGCCCCTATTGGCTACACCGCAGGGAAGTGTGGGTATTTTAAAGTGTCCCGTGTTCCCATTACATGTACTCTTTGATAAAGCGTGGAGTTAGTCTTCTTGCTACTACGTGCCAATAAAGCTTTTTGTATCCAGTTAGAAGTCCCGGTCTGCAGTTTTTCTTCTCATGAGCAGTTGCACCGCCAGATCCACCTCTTCATCCTCTATTCGTACATAGGAGGGTAGTTACTGCGGAGGGTTTTTGGCAAAAGCCAGATTGGCGTTAGCTAAGGAAATTTGTCTTGATATATCAGCAATTACTTAATTGGGAGTGGACACATTTCTTGAACACTTTGGATAGAATTGGGAGAATAGATATTGTCTTGTAGTTGGAGAAAGTGTTTTTGTCTTACTTTTGGGGGCGTCATTTTGGTCTTTTGATATCACTTGGAATCCAGTTGAATACAATCTTTGTCCAGTTATGGTAATTTCTTCTTGTGACATGTCCGGCCCACTACCATTTTAATGTCCTCGCCCATGTCATCATGTCACAGATTTTTGTTTGCTTCCAATGCCATGGATTATTTTTCTTGTCTCTCTGAGCAATACCCAGAAAACATCTTTCCTTATTTTTTGAGTTGTCTCAAGCTTCTAAATTATCATCGTATTTAGGGTTCAAGCTTCACATCCACACATGAGCACAGGCAAAATACATGCGTCGAACACGTTCCTCTGGAGACACAATAGAAGGCTCCCGGGGTTGCCTTTCTTCTTCCAAATGTACTCCATCCCATCTTCAGTCTCCTTTCAATATAATTTGAAAGGATCCCATCCATTGATACTTGCTGTCTAAGGTAGACATCGTTTTCAACTTCTTATTACTTTGACTTACACGTATTCCATTTATTTTGATCTTTGTAGAGTTGATGCATTGTTTGTTAAACTTCCATTTGGCCTGGCTGAAATTGATTTGGAGGTTCTATATTCGTGCTCGTATGTCAAGATTCCTTCCCACTATATTCCCTGTAGACCTATAGGGGCGCACAGAGGAGTCAAGTTCAGGCCCAGGGCAAGTAGGAAGTAGAATCTCCCATCTTAGCTTAGGGTATATAAACCCCACCCAGCCTTGTACTGTAGCTGTTGCTTGTCAACCTTTTGTTCCTGCGCAGCAGTCTGGCCATTCTCTTGCCCCCTGCTCTTTTTCTTTCCCTGGCAACAATTCCTTGGATCCACTTAGCTCTGCAGATTTGGCAAGGACCTTTTTGTTTTGCCTTGTTTTCCCCTTGTACGTGTTGCCCCTGCTCTTTTGTTTTTTCCTGGCTACATTTGCTTTGTATGTAGGCAGCTCTGTAGACATTTTTGTTTTGCCTTGTGTTTCCCTTGCACTTCTTGTCTCCTGCACTGTCTTTCCCTGGCGAGCATTGCTTTTGCATGGAGCTCTGCTGGCTTTGCAGACAACGTTTTATTTTGCCTTTTATGTAACAAGCTTTATGTGAGCATTAAACATGAACAATTTCACTTATTCCAGTCGTTTGCTGTTTTGGGGGGTTCTGTGTTACCACAGAGGGTTCCATACTCCTGACATTGCATCAGTGAGTTCTCTGATTTGTTGCTGGAGGTCTTCTGGACTTGTGGCAAAAATAACAATGTTGCCTGCAAATTATAGGTGACTCAAATAGTTACTGTTGATTTTGTTACATGGCTAAAACAATTTTTTTCAGTACAGCTTGAAAACTTCAGAGCAATTAGAGGTTATATAGACTTCGGGGATGATCTTTCAATAGATACCAACTATGGAACAGTTACAATCTTTGCAGTATGGCACAGCATAGTAATAAGTGTAAGAATTAATAGGACTCACCTGTTTCCTTTGGTAAACCTTCTCCAGCTCCTATAGTGGAAACACAGTTACAGATGATTATAAAACAGTACAAATGTTAAGGTTCCCAGGAGTGGAGATGTTCGAAACATTCTGGGACATTTCCAAACATGGCAAATATCCCAAAATATCCGTACAAGGTTTTGTTTTTAGCAAAAATTACAACTTTCTCAACAACAAATTGCCAAACGTCACAATCATATTCAGTCGTTACAATTCGAACAAAGGGTGACAGACTGCATCCAAATGTTTAAAATGGTGTTTCCAGAGGCCTCGATGTTGCACAAGCAAGTCAGTGCGGTTCTGCGTTTGTACGTTCTTGCCTTTATGGCAACTCTTGGGAGTACGTGTACCTTCCTGAGAATTTTTTTTCTTTTTTCACAAACGTATTAGATTTATTTACATTAGAAAAGAGGCGTCTAAGAGGGGATATGATATCTATATACAAGTATATTCAGGCACAATACAATTTCAAAATAACTATTCATCCCACGGGCAGTACAAAGGACTCGGGCCATCCCTTAAGGTTGGAGGAAAGGAGATTTCACCAGCAACAAAGGAAAGGTTTCTTTACAGTAAGGGCAGTTAAAATGTGGAATTCATTACCCATGGAGACTGTGATGGCAGATACAATAGATTTGTTCAAAAAAAGGTTGGACATCTTTTTAGATGGGAAAGGTATACAGGGATATACCAAATAAGTATACATGGGAAGGATGTTGATCCAGGGATTAATCCGATTGCCAATTCTTGGAGTCAGGAAGGAATTAATTTTTCCCCTTAATGGGGTTTTTTGTTTGCCTTCCTCTGGATCAATAAGTATAGATATAGAATAAAGTATCTGTTGTCTAAATTTAGCATAGGTTGAACTTGATGGACGGAAGTCTTTTTTCAACCTCATCTACTATGTAACTATGTAACTATGTATTGTAATAGCACCGATATGTTTAGTGGAAGATTGTAAGAACGAGGGACATTTAATTACAACATCCTATTAAGAATGACCCTGTTGCGTTTCATATCCATGCATACAGGGCATCTGAAAGGGGTGAGCAGATGGTAGTCTATGGGAACCCGTACAGGGAAAACTAATGTGCATGTAAAAAGACATATGTAAAAATGTAAAAGCAAAAAAGTTAGCAAAAGACTTCAAAAGCATAAACATGTTTGCCACAGAAGGTGCAACATGGGGGGGGGGGTTACATAGGAACACATAGCTCTTTCACCTGCGCCACTTCTAGGCACATCGGAATGTCTCAAGGGGTCAAAAGAGGTTGACCTTCAGCCGGAGTAACTTCAGGCTCATTCAGCCGGCAGCAAAGTGTGTCAGAGTGTTGTATGAGTAACACACATACTGAGTATAAGGCAGGTTTAGATTTATTATGCCTCAATGCTGCCACTGTTGCAAATACTTTTGGACGCTTGGGTTTCGGTGATATCCAAACGGAGATCCAGAAAATCCACAAATGTCTTCTCATACACGTACAGTATGTGGATTTTCTGGGTATCCATTTGGAAAGTGGATTTGATGTCCATAATAAAGACAGCCATGTCTCTTCTCGAGAGCAAGACAAAACCTTCATCTTCTACGCCTGATTGAAACTCGACATTTTTGGGGGAGCGACGCCGTGTTCTGGTGGCTCGGGTGGGTCTCCATTTACAAAAATTGAGAAACGTCTTTTGATAAAGTGCTATTTGTTTGCACGAAACGCGTAGAAGGTTGCAGCCTTCTGTTTTTATGTCCTCATAATAAAGAAATATTTTTGCCAGACCTGCTATCACCGTTTTTGCTGTGCGTTGCACCTACCTACATTGCATTGGATTTCAGCACAAGAAGGCCAAGAAGAGGTGCTTGTGACAAGCAGAGGTTACACGAATGAAAGAATTCAGGAGTTATGCTCAGCCGCTTCCTGGGGGGAAGGGCTGACCCAAAATAGCATAGACAGCCAGTAGGGGAAGAGCTGCACAGCAAGCAGCATCAAGACAAACAGGAGTCTGAGATCAGAACCAGGTGATTCCAATTGCTGTTTAGGGAGAGTTCCAGCCAAACTCAGGACCGATCCCTTACAGGTTCTTTGCAGATGCTGCATTTGTGTTCATCTAGAACATGAACACTAGACCTGAAGAAAACAGCACCTGAACTTTCTTTTCTTTTCAAGTCTTTGGTATCATCCCATCTTCATCGGACATCACAAACAAGGAGTACAAATGGCGTTTATATACATACAGATGTCAAAAACACTCGCCAAAGTGACACCCAGCCAACCAGGGACCCATGCTGACGTCCCTGTGCTAGGTGCCTCCTCAAGTGTCGCCCCCTGGCCCTGAAAACACAGAGCTGAGGTCTCCGACACAAATGTGCATTAATCAACAAAAAACAAATACTGTACATTCAAACTGACACAAAACAAAAAGAAAGATTTCAAATAAACAAAGTAAAACTCTGGACATAACATGGAACTTAAGTAATACAATGGGGGTGATTCACTAAGCAGTGATAACTGCTTTTAAGTATGATAAATGCCTTTTAAAACCGATACTGCCTGCTGCGTGATTCACTAAGCAGTGATAACAGCGCTTTATCAGCCGTAAAAGGCATTTTTTCAGCCAGGGAAAAAAAATACGTCCGATCAGGCAAAAAACGTCAAACACGCCGTTTTTTTGCCAGTCAGCGTGATTCACTAAGCAGTGATAAGTGAATCGTAATTTAAAAGCATGCCAGATTTTTGCACCAGCTAAAGGCTGGCACAATAGAAATGGAGTCTTGAAGAAAATCATTGTTCACGTTTTTTTCGCCACACAATAATTAAACAGGCCGGTGTGCATCCCCGGGTGATCCCCGCGGGAGTCTGGGGCCCACAGGTGATCCCCGTGGGAGTCCGTGACCAATGGGTGATCCCCGAGGGAATCCAGGGCCCACGGGTGATCCTCACGGGAGTCTGGGGCCCACGGCTGATCCCCGTGGGAGTCCGGGGTCCCGCTGGCCTGCGGTACTAATCCTGTGCCCAAAAAAACACAACAGCCAATACTTTGAAATAAATACACCACCCCCTTCCCCCCTGCCACCTAACACATTAACACACAGTACAATAATGGTCAAAATTACTATTATCCAGATATGGATAATAGTGCATTTGCCCATTAAAAATAAAACATTAACAAGCAGAAATAAAATCAATAAAACTTGCACTCACCCCGGCCAGGCTGCCACGATGAAGGCCGTCTTCATCCTCATTAGCGTTCATGTCCTCCGTTGCCACAAACAATACAGTGCAATCAAAAATACAATCTAATGTTCCATAAACCCTTATTCATCTTAGCAGTTAGTAACCACTATAGTAATTACCCTCTCCCACTACCCACCCAGGAGGCCTAACCACCCTCCCCAGGCAACTTCACCCTTTCATTGGTACAGTGAGTACATCATGCTCATATAATATGGGCATGATTTACCACATAGCAAGAAATGGTGAAGGAATAAAAAAACAGGCCCAAATAAAACAACATTACATTGCAAAATTAACATATTACTAACGTCAATCGAACAATTGAATGACACAGTGGGTACATCATGCCCATATAATATGGGCATGATTTAACACTATGCCAGTCAATGGTCATCCTAAACAAAACAATCACAAAACAAGAACCAATGCATTCAAAACAATCACAAACAAGATCCAATGGATTCAAAACAATCTCAAACTAAAAACAAATAAAGTAAACTGAACAAAATGACCACCAATCAATTAATCAAATTCAAAATAAAGACCAGAATAAACAATTAAAACACCAAAACAAAACCATAAAAAATAAAATAAATATCTAAATAAACTGCATCATTCAAAATCAAAAGTCAAAAAAGAATCCAACATTAAAAAGCAAACACCAATCAAAAGCCAGAAATAAACAATTTAAAACACCAGCAAAAATTCCTGAACACTACATCAATATGCAATATAAATAGCATACAAATTTAAAATCAAAGAAACAATATACATTTAAAATACATACAAGCAACCATTTGCCAAACTAACCATTGCTTCTTACTGTATGTATAGCCCTAAAGGGCCATACAGAAATACATTTGGAATGAATGTGTAAAAACAAAATGCAATCCCTAAAAATATACAATAAAAAAAACCCAGTAAATTAAAAATAACATACTGATACATTCAATATTTTTTCTTACCTTTATATGTCTTCACCCTCTGATTCCCGTGGTCACCGCAAGCTCTGGAACCAATCCCAAACAGCAATGGACCACAGGTAAAAAAATAAAATAAAGTCCTTTTCTTCCTTCTTTTTCTTCATCTGTAAATTGTAATCCAATTTTGGGGTCTTTCGTGTCTTCTGTGGTCTTTGATCTTCTTCTTCATCTCCATCTTCTTCTTCATTCGGCACGCCCTTGTATTCCTATTAGAGGAGGTCCACCCTCCACGCTTCTTGCCATCAATTGAGGCTGCACAGGCTTTTATAGGCCTGTGACGTCACATTTGAGTGCAAATGGTTCACACGCCTCTGATTGGCTGTTAAAACCATGTGGTTTTTTTTTTTTTGGTGACGTCATGTAAAGGAAGTGAAGCTAGCCAATCAGAATGGCTGTGCTTCCTTTCCCTTTAACATAACGTCACTAAAAGCAACATGGCTGCTTTCACATGGTACTTCAGCCAATCAAATTGTGGGAACTGTATCCCCAATCTGATTGGTTGTTGTAGACTCTGTCACATGGTCTACACCAACCAATCAGATTGGGAATATAGTTCCCACAATCTGATTGGTTGAAGTACCATGTGACGGCAGCCTTGTTACAAATTTCCCAATCGGGCGCAAAAGCTCACTGCTTAGTGAATCAGCCCCAATGAATCTACTGTATATAAATCTCTTCATACATAGAAAAACAGCACTTTATATAGATCAATAGTGAGACTGAAGATGGAATGGAGACACAGACGTAAGGGATCATTCATCCTAAAAATATCTACAATAAAGTCAATTGCGGTTTCCAGTCTTCCATACATAATATAAAATGAATAATAGATATATAAAAATACTGCAAAGAGAGGCAAAAAATACTGTACAGTGCTTCTCTTTGCAGTATTTTTGTATATCGATTGTTCATTTTACATCGCCGCTCTGCATATTACCACTGTTCCCACACCCATGTATATGTGATATGCATTGAGTAAATATATTCTTTCTTTACTTGATTTTTCTTGTCTCTTTTTAGCGTATGAGAGAGAAGAGAGAAGAGAGAAGAGAAGAGAGAGAAAAGAGAGGAGAGAGAGAGAGAAGAGAGAGAGGAGAGAAAGAAAAGAGAGAGAGAGGACGAGAAGGCAGAGAGAGAGAGAGAGAGTACAGAAGACAGAGGAGAGAGAGAGGCCAGAGGAGAGAGGACAGAAGACAGAGGAGAGAGGAGATAGAGAGAGGTCAAAGGAGAGATTGAAGAGAGAGGAGAGAGGAGAGAGGAGAGAGGAGAGAGAACAGAGAGAGAATACTATTTTATTCAAATATATTAGTTTACATTGTTTAATTACATGCTACTGATCTCTCTTGTTTTGATAAATGTTTGTATTTTTCCTTTTCACCCTTGTTTTTTTTAATATGTATATATTTTTTTACTATTATTACATTTCATGTTCATGTCTGGGATAGGGTTCTGATATGTTTAACATTGATGACATCTAAACAAGAATAAAAAATGAATTTTAGTTTTTTGTTGCTCACTTTGTGCATTATTATGTATGCAGGACTCGCTGGAGAGAGAGGAGGAACCACTTACGGTGTGTTCAGAACGGGCTCTTCTGGGATTGCCGAGGGTGCCAGCGACACAAGGCAGTGAGGTTATATTGTGCGCTTCGCCGCGGGTGTGTGTGGACGTGCATAGAAGTGCAAAATATGTATCTAAAACCCCCATTTAAATGCAGTATTATAAAAAGTTTAATATGAGGAGGCGTTTATGCAGCATTATAAAATAAGAAATTGATAAAGAAATGTTAAAGATGGTGGCACGTTGGATTTTAGATGTGCACTGATCTTGTGCATTTTACATTGTATTTTTGGCCTCATGCCCTGCCACCTGTATAAGATATTGACACTTTGCGTCTCCTTATAAATCCTTGCCTTTCTTTGGCAGGTTCCTGATTGGTTGAGACACAAACAGGTGTGGGGGGTGGGGGACACATCGGGGCGATGGTCCCAGGCCCGGCAGCAGAGCTGCGCCTGCCCTTTTGGTCCAAACCTTGGTACTTAGGCCCCGCCGGAAGTCTTATAACAATATGTTTTATCTATTCATTTAGTGTTGTTAATTACCGCTGCACTGCCCCTAGGTGTTTTTATATCCCATTGCTATAGCAGTTTCTCAGTTTATTTATATCCTGTGCCTGTGTTCCACTTCTTGCAACATTGTATACATTCCCTTTCACATGACGTTGCTACGTTGTGGTCATCTATCAGCTATCATTACACTGGGATTGTAGGCGATGCATGCAGAGGTAACGACCGGAGAGTGCGTTTGGAAAAGTAAACATAGGCTTTTATTCAGCTAAAGTTCAGCAACACAAAAATACAGCTCCAGCAAGTAAAAGTCTATATACATAGTAGAACAAAGGGCCCACCTCAAATCTAGTGTCCTTCTGCAGACCATGAACAGGCAACAGTGGACTACAAGCTGTCGTCATTTAAAAATACAACCCCAGGTGGCTCGTTAAGCCTCTAGACAAGTATTAACTGTTTTGTAGCCGGCACCCTACAGTCCTAGCTGTTGGTAACAGACTTGCCCCTGACGAAGGGACCTGCTGGCTTAGATTCCTATTTTTTAAGTTGCCTGTTATGTCTGGATATATTGACTGCATTTATACTCATTGTTCTTGAAGTCCTGATGATGGTGTGGGAAACATCAAAACTCTGACAAGAAAATTAAGTTGTGATACTGTTCTATTCAAGACCGGCGTGCCCCACCAATTTACATTTCCATCATGAAAATGAAGAAACCATAAACACATAAGTATCCAACAAGCGTCTCCACTAACTCACTCCAGTCCTGGCAGAGAACACAATAGTAATTGGTCAATTATTGTTTTCAGGAAACAAATTCATTTTTGCATACACGCTATACTGCGATCTATAAACCATTCATGCCCCTACATGGAACTGCAGAAACAAACAGCACCCACACTAAAGATTTGCCGAGATAACCAAAATTGCTGCTCTTACCCCTGATCTGATACTATCTTACACATACGCTTCACATTACCAAGTCTCCATAAATAACATATGCATGGTGTTCAAACACAACTGGACTCTTCTCCAGATTGGGTAAGACATATTCACAGCATATTGTATAAGAGGTCAATACATCCTCCAAACTAGGTTATTTTTACCCATTAATAATCTTCCCTACAGCTGAATGAAAGCTGTTTCTTCAGAAACCAGTCCTCCCCTACCATGCTGAGTCACCGTTTTATAGTGTGATTCTAATTTACCCATCATGGATATGTAATGCTGCACACACATAGGGTACATACAATATACATACAGTTATAGCATTATGTATGAAGTCTGGTTTATATCTGCGTTATTCAGCTTCACCACATACAGTATGCAGGAAGAAATACACACAAATGGTAACACAAATACCAGTAACGCACTAATATATTTACTGACCAGAATATTGTTGATCTGTCATTTCCTCGTCATCATTTTCTGTTTTCTGATCAAGAGTAGGGACTGCTGCAGGGAAAGAGTCAAGAAGAATAAGAGTCAGGGTGGGACACGCATGCAGTGACATGCTAAGAGAGATTGAGCCTTATGGGACATTTCCTTCACTGTACTGCAATATGCGCTCAGTTTGCTTCCCCCATAAATAGCATGACACAAGAACAGAAGACATATAGATAACTCAGTCTGTTCAGCACCAGGCAGGAATACACCCAATGAGCATCCAAGATTTCCCTCTGGCTAGATTATGGTGATGATTTTACAGTATAGCATTGGAATCTGTAGTATGACAAATCACACTAAATACACCTATTTTCATGACTGTACTGTCTGCCAGTGCCTAGAAGAACTTTCCTTTTACATCACAATCTCATATGATCTGTGGTTCAAAAGTGTGATCTTCAAAAACAACATAGCCAGCCTATTCTATTTATACTTGGGGTCACAGAGCAAGAAATTGGCTATGACATATCCAGCCTTCTTCCTTTTATAAAACACGGACACACAAGAGATCTAATGACTGCTAACCTCTGCCCTTCATAACAAGGAACCCACACAAAAACAAATGTGTCTGCCCTTTGAGAAAGGGGAACTAAAGTCAGAGTATTTGTCTCACTTGCAGGAAAGTCAGCTTCTCTGGAAGGCTTGCTCTGTTGGAGAGCGACATTGGAGGTACCTAAAAAAAGAGAGAATATGATCTAGCATGTTCTCCTCTCTGTGACGTTAATGCCCATATAAGTATGATTAAGAACACACTCAAAAGATCACTGCAATGTTGGAGAAAAAAAGATGGTTCAATATGCATATTAATATTGTAAGAATCCTAGAACAAACAGAAACAATAGGTAGAGATGTCTGTTGAAGAATGCAGCTCAATGAATTAGATACGAACACAAGAGACTACATTAGGAGGTTGAGAAGATGTATTTTTGTATTGTATGTCTTTATTTATATAGTGCCAAAAGTGTACTCAGCGCCTCACAAAGAATGAGTGTTTTGATGGAGATGTTGGAAAGGAGAATGTATGGATAGAGATAAGAGTAAGGTAGGGGATGACAAGACAAAGATGTCCAGTTGCACTTATTCATCAGTATTAAAAGCCTACATGTGTACCGAAACTTTGAGATCATGTCAATAAGTATATTTAATCATTTTTGAGAAGCTCAACTGACACCAGTAATATGTTTAGGTCAGGAGTGGGCAACTCCAGTCCTCAAGGGCCACCAACAGGTTAGGTTTTCAAGATATCCCTGCTTCAGCACGGGTGGTGAAGTCTTCGACTGAGCCACTGATAGAGTCACCTGTGCTGAAGCAGGGATATCCTTAAAACCTGACCTGTTGGTGGCCCTGGAGGACTGGAGTTGGCCTCTCCAGCTATAGACACGTGAATCTGCTAGCATTTATGGCTTCTATGTGCAAGTCTGTCTAGACTAGGTGTGCTCATTAGTATTAAACATACTTCCCCTTTGTTTATTCACATTTCTAATATTCAAAAAATGTTATTCTGTATATACAGTATTCTAGTCATTTTTGTCTATTTTGCATTTCATTTTACTAACTTACTTTATTCAAAGTCAAATTTGAATGACCCCCTACATGCGTTATGTTTATAGAGTGCATAATACAGGGCTTTCTTTCTTTTCTAGTTGTTCTAAGATCCGCTACAACTTTTGGAGCCAAATGTAGTGGAAAAGCCCAAATTATTTAAAATGCTCTATTTTGCTTGTTTTTTTTTTGTTTTTTTTAAGTGTCCAAATAGCAGCCCGGCAACTTAAAAAAAAAGTTTTTAGAAGTTCAAATTTCAAAGCAAAAGTCATCAAAACAAATCAAACATGCAATGCCCCCTGACCTTTTAGCTTTAAGGGGACTTGTGGCGAACCTTTGGATCAAAGTCAACCAACTAAAAAGGGTCAAAATTGTAGCGTTGGCTTAACCGATGTGAAACCGTTGCACATCCTGGATGACCTCTCAGCCCTCGTTAGGAGTCTCCTTTTTTGATCTCCCAACGTTCCCAGGTTGTATCTATTATTTAAAGGCTCACTGATTAGTCTTATTCCTTACATATCACAAAGCCAGTCTTACTTACCAAGTGTTGGAGGGATTAAACCCAGCATCATAATCCAGATCATCAGCATCCTCCTGCAATCACATGAGCCATCTGTGAGCAAAACATTTATTTTGGCGTTCTTGTAACTCACAAACTTCCCTTACTGTTCTGAAACTCACAGCTCCTCCAACGTACAATATATGCTGTTATGCAACAGCAACTGTTTCCAGCAGACTGACTGTGTTTGCCCTGACTCCCACCGCCCTGCCACTCCTACCTTTGCAGATTGCGTGGAAGTGTAACAGGTGGAGGGCAAACTTACTTGTGTCCTAGTTTGAAACTCCAGAGAGAATCTGCGATCGTCTTTCAGCACCGTCTCAGAGTGTGGCAGAAAGTTAGCACATGTCTCATGTCTGTGGTCTGAAAATGAACCACTTCCGTGTATAATCAGATCTCAGTTTGGATTACACAGGGCACGGGTGTACTAGCGTGAAGAGATAGGATGGTACAAAAATGACTGAAAACATGGACAGAAAAGAAACCATGTTTACGGATAAAAACTGGCTGCAGCAGCAGCGCTATACTTAGAAGATCAGACAAAGAGTGATCCTAGGAATAGCTGCTGGTATTCAATTAATTAACACACGTAGGAGGATATATAAAGGACTGAGCCCTAAAAACAACTTTGCCAGAATGTTTTATACAGATGTAGCAGGCTTCGTTGTTCTTCAGATACAGTACCCCAATATACCCAAGCATGCCGCAGAACATTACCCAGCTTCCATAGGAGTACTATAAGGCTGAGGGGGTTCGTCTCAATGATTAAAGCCACTGACTATGTTAACGATGCTGCGTTTAAAGCAGGGGAGCCTGATTCAATTCCTGGTGTCGGCTCCTTGTGACCTTGGGCGAGTCACTTTATCTCCCTGTGCCTCAGGCACCAAAAACATAGATTGTAAGCTCGACCGGGCAGGGACTTGTACCTGCAAAAATGATATGTACAGTGCTGCATACACTGTCAGTGCTATACAAGGGGAATTATTATATCCAATAGTAATGTTGCCTCAGAGTACTGAAATATGCCCGGCCATATTGTACCACAAGAAGATGACAATGAAGCCTGCTACTTCTGTATTTTAGAAATTCCAAAGATGCAGTGATCAAGTAGGAGTTCTAAAGCTGTGCCTAAAAAATCACAAAGGTTCAAATTTTAAAACCATGCAAACGAAAGCAAAATTGTCTTAGTGGTAATTAATGCTGGGCAAATACTTTGAGTGTTTAATTAAAGAGATCCCACCAAACTGGACTGAACATGAGCACCACTGGCTTAAACCTATAATCTTCATAACCATATTAAGGGTTTTATATCACATTACGTGATCGGCTTAATACATTAGATGTAGTGTGTAGGACTGAGAGGAACTAGAGCAGGGGCGGCCAACTCTAGTCCTCAAGAGATACCAACAGGTCACGTTTTCAGGATATCCCTCTTCGACTGATTGAGCCACCTATGCTGAAGCAGGGGTATCCTGAAAACGTGACCTGTTGGTAGCTGTTGAGGACTGGAGTTGGCCACCCCTGCAGTAGTGGGATTGCAGTTGGCAAGCTCTGGGGAGGTCAGCCCCATGTCACATTGTGTGACTGATACACTGTGCATAACGTCTGCACTCCCTCAGAGCATCTTGTGACAGGAAAGATCATTTTTTTAATACACGGTCAGAACTGCTGATGGCAACTTAAATAACTGCTTAGTTGTGGCTGCACAGAACCCCACAAAGAAACAGTATTCAACTAAAAACGCAGATGTGGCTGCAGTAATGAAACTCTTAACATTTCAATTTACATTTAAAGCAGTATTTCCCTTTTTAAGGCGCCTCTCCTTGAAAAATAAAACCATACAGTAGATACTTGTATTCTGAAAATATGACAGATAAAGACCCTTTATTCTGCATGGTATAATAATATTTACAACTCACTCACAGTTTATTCTTGCCACTTTTCCCCTTGTTTTAAGTTGCCTTTATCTCAAAACATTTTCTCTAAACTTTTTGAACACTATTTACTTCTACTACTATTCTGACAGCAAATTACAAAGAAGTATTTGCTCACTTTTCTTCTGAGTCAATAATGCTAAATGCGAAATGCTCAAAGAACTAGATTGGTCATCACTTGAGTGTAGGCGCAAAGTTCACCTTTGCCTTCAAATGGGCAAGCTACCCATCCACCTGAACAAGCTCATCACCCCTACCACATGCAGCACTTATCATCTGAGATCAGACTCCAAAAGACTTCATGGTTTCAAGGCTCAACAAAGTATCCGGCCGCTCCTCCTTCTCTTACCGTGCACCCCAAAACTGGAACAATCTATCGGAGACTCTCACATCCACCACCAGTCTAAGTTCTTTCAAAACTAAAGCTGTCTCACATTATAATCTGGTCTTTAACTGTTACATACGCCTATAATATATATTATCTTTTACTGTGCATGCAATGTCTTGTATGTAATGTATAACCCTGCTCATTTAATGTAACTATGCATTTGTAACCATGTATTTGTCATCATTATTTTATAAATAAATAAATAACCCAGATTGGAACAGAGAGATGTACGAAACATTCCAAAATGCATTTTCAGAACTTTAAAGGATTAAAAAGGTTATTTCCTTTGAACCACGGCCCTTCCATTTCTCCGGGGACTGGAGTTGTCCCCAATGTTCCAGGAGTTGAGGATTTTTCCCACCCCTCACTTTTTTTGTCCTTGTACAGCAGGCTTGGTCAACTCCAGTCCTCAAGGGCCACCAACAGGTCAGGTCTTCAGGATATCCCTGTTTCAGCACAGGTGGATCAATCAGTGATTGAGCCACCTGTGCTGAAGAAGGGATAATCTAAAAATCAGACCTGTTGGCGGCCCTTGATGACGGCAGTTGACCAACCCTGAAGTAGCGTATGCTATGAAACGCGTAGGATATGTGCCTTACGAGTGATTTTACAAGCCCCTACGGATATCTCCAGTCAGTCTGTGTATCGAGACTGCCGGGTGCTTATTGACATTTCGAGTGACGCTGAAAAAACCTCTGACGGCCATCATTGCTTTACGGCGTGTCGTAATTTGTGCGGAGTACTCGAACTGTTAGCCTTACGACGGCTCCGACTGTTCCGGTATTCACCACCAACATCCATACAAGCCTGCAGACGTGAGAGGGAAGTCTCCTGATGTTGGTGCGGTACCAGCCACGTACACCCAGGAATCCATTCTGAGGGTCCAGCTGAGACCAAGTGATCCTGCTGTCGTTGAAGTGCGGTGCTGGGTAACACATGACATAAGTGCATGAAATGTCTATTATGATCTGACTTGATGTACGCAGATATCTTACCGTTACTATTTTTAATTATATTTGGAACATACTTCACTATATGCGTTTGCGCTGTTTCTTTTGTTTCACTGTGTCTAGGGGTGCTGAGCCACTCCGGTTGATACAGCTGCAGACGTTATTTCCTAAACACTAGAGGTTGTTATTTATTATATCACATAGGTGATCCATATATGGGTTAATTATTTCATAATAGAGAATAACATTAGTAGCGCACTGTATTCTCTTTCTCCCTGTTGTAGAGGGTCTGGTGGAGGAAAGTTTACATCCCGGAAAAGTGTTCCCAAGGACGGATTTCAATAGACGAACAAGAAAGACTGGGTGGATTTTAAGCGAGTCGGGAAGTTGGAGGTTGAAGGATACAGGTCCGAGCTACCTGGTGTTGTGTTGTGTGGCAAAAAAAGGGGCAAAGCAGGAGTGAGGTGTTTAATTGGAAGGCGTGAAGCTATGTAGAATGATAAGTTCATGGTGCTTAGCACTCTTTGTTTGCACCAACTGACTCAGGCCCTCATTCTCTCCCGTCTTGATTACTGTAACCTCCTGCTGTCCGGCCTTCCTGCCTCTCACCTGTCTCCCCTACAATCTATCCTAAATGCTGCTGCCAGAATCACTCTACTCTTTCCTAGATCTGTCTCAGCATCTCCCCTCATGAAATCCCTCTCCTGGCTTCCGATCAAATCCCGCATCTCACACTCGATTCTTCTCCTCACTTTTAAAGCTTTACATTCTTCTGCCCCTCCTTACATCTCATCTCTAATTTCTCGTTATGCACCATCCAGACTCTTGCGTTCTTCTCAAGGATGTCTTCTTTCTATCCCCTTTGTATCTAAAGCCCTCTCCCGCCTTAAACCTTTTTCACTGACTGCCCCACACCTCTGGAATGCCTTTCCCCTCAGTACCCGACTAGCACCCTCTCTATCAACCTTTAAGACCCACCTTAAGACACACTTGCTTAAAGAAGCATATGAATAGCACTGTGGATATTCTCAACACGATACATAAAGCTTGGCCCCCTGCAGACGCACTTACCAGAACTCCCTCCTACTGTCTCTGTACGTTCTACCTACCTACCAATTAGACTGTAAGCTCCTCGGGGCAGGGACTCCTCTTCCGAAATGTTACTTTTATGTCTAAAGCACTTATTCCCATGATCTGTTATTTATTTGATTACCACATGTATTACTACTGTGAAGCGCTATGTACATTAATGGCGCTATATAAATAAAGACATACAATACAATACAATACCAACACCTCGGTGTCTGAGGCAACATTTTTAGGTAAAGTCAACTTCTGTGTCATTAACGCTATGCGTTCACTAATTAATACTGATTCATCGGTCACACATACTGGAGTTCTATCCCCTGCCCCACACAAACACAATAGTAAGCCAAGTTAATGTTTCCAAGCTATTTAACATAGTTAGTAGTGTTTTAATGCCCACATTGCATGATTGGATCTTTTATTTAGACTATGCACTGTGGTGAGTGGACTGGTGTAAACTGGTGCAAAAGGAAGTCAAAAAGAAAATCTTTAAAACGCATGCAACTGTTCAACCAGCCATGACACGCATATATGCTCTCCACTGTGTAACACATACAGGACGTGCAGTAAGTGAAGCATGCAAAGTTTGTACGCTTCTCCCTGGAACGTGCACACAGTACAGGATGCGTTTCACATAAGAATGTGGTTGAGAAATCATTTTGAATGCAACATTGTAGAGAGTTTTATTGTTTAAAAATATTCCTTAGGCTGCAGGCTGGAGGTACTGATATACTAAAGTGTAAAGTGTAACTGATTTTTCTCTCCCTTAAGAACAGTTGTATGATCTTAGGCTGGGGCTATGGTTCCTTCGCTCATGTGGAGGTGTGAACGGCCGTGATGTCACCAGCTTGAAGCAGGTGCGTTTTTCGGCCATGGTTGCGCGCCGTCCGTGGGCATGTCTAGGGGCGTGCCAGTGACGTCACGGAGCTGTTTCGCCCTCATTGGGTGAACCGCTCACGTCACCGGCCTGTTGCGCCAAGAAATCAGTTTGAACTGATTTTTTGCGCAACGCGCGCCCGCTCCCACACGCCGCATGGATGTGAACACTGCCTTAAGGCATGAAAACAATGACAATAGCGCTCAAACAAACCCAAAGTATAATAATAACCACTATTGTGAAAGTGACAATGTGATAAAATACAATTAATAAAATCAGTGATAATACACGTGTCTACTTAAAGTGCATATAAGGTGAAAAAACCTCAAAATAAACTACAACCCCTGAAAAAAGACTGTTTCACTTGTCTTCTCTTGGATATTTTTCAAAGCGTCAGGGGAGTTCGTCTCGAAGTCATAGAATAAAAACACATATCATAGTGCAAAAATGTTTAAACAGTGAAAAAAGTGAAATTCATCCAAAATGACTACTCACATTTTAAGTAATCAAATTAGACATTCATCCAACTTAAGGGGTGGATGCGCCCTATGTGTGAACAGCAGCCACCAATCACAACCTCCAAAGGAGAAAAAAGAGAGACCATATAGTGTAGAGGTAAAACAATTGTAATATCAAAACATGATTCAAGGCTTACACTTCATACGGTCGATGTGGGCACTCATAGGTAGCGGTTGACGGATATCCCTTGGACTCGCGATACCTCGGGGTACTCGGTCACCTCTGCTTTCTCAGGAGACACTTGGATCCACACCGGAGCTTTCGTCCCTTCACTTCCGGCACGCCGAGAGCCTCCCAGGCTCCCGTTACGTCACTTCCGGTTCCGGTGCATTACGGCCACGAGCCTTACGCCAAACGTCTCCCAAGCCCCACGTTACGAACACGCACATTAATGCACTACGCCACTTGCGCCGTACGCACCTGCCCTCTACGCGCCATACCCACGGCGGCCTCTAGCACCTGCGCGGCATGCCGGCTCATGCGCATGCCTGATTGCACACCGCCCCATGGGCATACAGCGCAGGGCGCACCCGCCACCAGTCGAGGGATCAAATCAACGGACTCCACTGCCGTTAGGCTGCGGGGGGGCCCCCAGTCACCCAGTGTTCCGGGCGCCCCCCCGGCGCTGCGGCAGAGGTGCCAAGGCGCCTGGGAAGCTGCAAACATCGGGGTTGAGCGCAAACGAGCGCGTGCATGTGACCCAAAAGACCCCAGGCAGTGTGCCCGGTCCCCAGAGTGCCCGAGGTGCATCAGGTGCGCATATACTTGAGGCATGGAGGAACAACATGAAATGCGGATTGCTGCTGATGTCGATTTAGTAGATGGGGGGTCGGTCGGACAGGGTGGACTAGTAGCGTCCACAGGGGTCAGACGCGAAGATAGTGTGGAGAGGAAACGCATAGGACAAGAGACGCGGCACCGAGTGACAGACGGCAAGCAGCGGCCGCCATGCCCAGCGACGAGACCCCCAGGGGGTGTGTATAAAAAACGACATAAGAAACAGGTAGAAGGGTTTGAGCATACAGGCGGGCTAAAGCGGAAGTGGAAGTCGGTTGGATACTACACACAGCGCGCAAAAAAGAACAAAGGGCGGTTTCCACGCCACAGCGGGAAGGGGAGGCTTCTTCGGCGGTCGTGAGCCTCGCCCTGGTCCCCGCACGCTGGCCCCGCCAAGCACCCGAAGAAGCCGCAGCGGTCACCGCGACGTCTGTGGCCGCTGGTTTGCAGCTGACCCCGAGTTTCCAGGGAAAGCGCGCCCCCCAGCGCGGAAGCAAGGCGCAGCGAGAGGGGCAACGGACGAAGAAAAGGAGCGGTAGTGAAGCGTAAGGCGCCCTGGCTTGGTTTCCCTGTGTTCGGGGGCTGTTTCCATTTACCGCTCGCCCCCCGCCCTTCACACCTCAAATCCTGTGCAGCGCATACACGATGCCGGTATTGCGAACAGCCCAGACATGGCACCGCCACACGGGGGTAACCCGCAGTGGCGGGCCGGAGATTATGCCGCGCCGTACGGCCCGAGAGTTATGGCCAGGGGGATACCGGTTGAATGAGTCTGGGGAAGAGGCGATGGACATGGAAGTGTGGATGAGTTAGTGGGGAAAAACAGCAATCAGGGGGTGGGTGAGGGGTTAACACGCCCTTCCACAAGGGGACGGGCGAGGTCGGCCGGGGAGATTCAGCACGCCAGGGACACAACGGGGAAGTAGTTGGGCGTTTAACGATAATACTGCACACGGGACCAAGGGCGAGTTGCACGTTTACAACTGTGTAGTTGCCCAGTGTGGGGGTCGCCGAACCCGTTACGAAATGACTTCCCCGCCGTGGGGACCACCGCAAACCAGGGGGGAGCTAGGGAAGTGCCCAACACAGACCCCAACCATCGGTCATCCTTAGACAGGTCTGAGGCTGTTGGTTACGGGAAGGAAACTTCCGACCGGGTTGAAGCGCAAGCCCAGAAGTTCTAGAAGAAGGTTTAGAAAGGGGGTTCGAACATACCGGTGGGGGAGGGGGGGGTTGTACAAGCTAGGGGAGTTAGCCAAAACTTGAAATCAGCTACAACACACAAACACATAGTTAAAGAAAAATAGAGGAGATAAAAATTGGGGTGTATGGAGGGCCATTCACATCACCCCCTATCGCCACCCCAGGTAATTATTTCCTCCGTGTGCTGTGGATGGTTGCAAAAAAAGGATCCGGGCAAATTCAGGCTAATACAACACCTGTTCAGAACCAAGGGGGGGTCTGTAATGAGGCCAAGACCCGGAGCTATGCCGGGTACAATACCAATCATTTGACATCGCCATAGGGGATAATTAAAACCTATGGGAGGGAGCACTATTGGCAAAAATCGAGACATCGAATCATCCATTCGGCTGTACCTTTGGCCCCGTCAGCTTCAGCTTCACAGGGTGTAAATTTGAGGGTGCGTAATTACATTGATAGCTGTTCCCCTGG
Organism: Ascaphus truei; assembly: GCA_036426205.1. Lineage (NCBI taxonomy): Eukaryota > Metazoa > Chordata > Amphibia > Anura > Ascaphidae > Ascaphus > Ascaphus truei. The sequence goes on from CM071572.1 coordinate 7,724,387, forward strand.
CGTTGCGCCATTTCATGCGGCCTTACTTGAGGCGTTTAGTTCTTTCTTGCATTGGTGCATAGTTAGTCAATAAAACGGGGACTAGCACAGTTTCGCACATCTGGGTGACTTCCTGTGGGTTGGGTCCCCGGGAGGTCACTCAGTGCAACAGTTTTTGGAGAGTACTAAGAGGCATCATAAAGGAAATGGGAGGTTACAATAGCAGAGGAGAAATGAGGGCCCCACAGAAATAAAGTCATCCTGGTATTAGAGATTGACACGGGAGGCGAGAGGGAAAGCATAACAGCATATCCGCCAAAAAGGTGCAGGAAGCTAGAACTAGCCTAGGTTCAGGGAGGCCAGGAGGTGGACCCCTGAAACAAAGGCAGTCACTGCTGGATATGTAAAGTCACCTGCACGCACAGAGGAATCCCATGGGCATGGATTTTAACCGCAGGTTGGAATGGCCACCTGCGGGGGTAAAAAAAGCGACCCCAACACCATATCCAAAATCACCCAGGGAGCTAGGGAGACCTGGAGGTAAAATTTGGGGGGGGTTTTTCTCCAGGAGTTTAATGGGAGAAGGCGCTGGGGTTACGGACAGTGAGACCATCGATGCCTGCATTTTCACCGACGCGTCAGGGGGAAGGGCACGGGTTCGGGAGCAATTTACGAGGGGAGTGCCCGAATGGGCGGGTCCATGGCCAGCTGAGTGTGAGGAGAAGGACGGGGTCACCTTGGACTAACTAAGACATGGCTTTCCTGGAGCTGGTTCCCCATTCTGTAATTTAGTAAGACGGTAGGTATTAGAGTTATGGGGGCCAAGGAGGTAGTAGCAAAACAAAACACATACTAGTCTGGTCAGGACCAATTTGGGGGTGGGTGGAGGCAGTGAACGGCCTATCAGAACGTCACCACCAGTGATTAAGGGTGTTGCGCGGGGTCCTGCAGTGCATGCAGGGGAACATAAACTTAGGCAAAGCAATCCCCAGGGAAGCTTAATGGAATTGCCGACTGCATATCCCGCTTTAAATGCCTGATTAGGGTGGGCAGCCCAGACGTGCAGGAAAGAGGTTTGACCCTGCCCAAATTATCTGTACTAGTTAGGGCAGAGGGAGTGATGGTGGTGCAGCAATCGCGGCCCCAGCACGTGGAAGCAGTTTATTCTACCCCCCACCCAGAAAATGGCGGCACTGGCGCACGTTTTCAGGCCGCGCCTACAGGGAGAACTGTTGGGAACCGGTTCCCGCACCCATGCGCATAAACCCATTATTACTATCACAGCCGAGGTACCGGACCATGACCGGCCAGGCGCGGGCGGAATACTAATCGGTGGGTTAATTGGCATTTCTTCCTGGAAGTTGGGGGGCAGACAGGGACATCACCAAGGGAACTGTATCCCAGGCGAATACTGATCCGGTGGGCAGAGGGGAGCGCAAGCGGGGGGATAATAAGAGAAGGGAGCCAGGTCACAGGTGGAGAGGTTACAGAGCCTTGAACAAAGGCAGCAGAGTCAGTATGCGCAGGACCGTGATTGGACAAACTCAATTATATTAAGAGCGGCTTCACTTTTTGCCGTGTTTGGGAGCTTAGCGGGAGGGAACCTGTAGCCGCGTCCAGAAAGAACACTAGCAGGGGACACTGGCCTATGTAGGAAAGGTGTGATAGGGAGAGACAGTAGCAGGCCAGCATACACAGTCCAACACTGACAAGCAGGGAAAAGGGGCCTGGTGCACCTAATACGGCCACGAGAAAGGAAGGTGTTGCCCGGCTGGGGACGGCCAAAGCGTACGCCAGGCCGAGATCGCAAGGGGCGAGGTTTTCCGGACCACATAAAGATTTCACGCTCTGCACTAAACACAAGATTCAGTTTAAAATGATGTTTTTAAGGTGCATGGAGAGAGAAGGCAGAGATGCTCACAATTTGGGACCCCCACTCGTTTCGGATTGGGCAGCAACGGTGAGCCTTCGAGCAGGGCTGTCGATTGATAGCGCAGATTAAGTGAACTGGGGAGGTGGAATCAAAGCCACAAAGGGTACATTAGGTCCGCAGGGGAGTACTTAATAAGGTGCCAGTCCAACATGCTTCTGTCTTCACAGAGGGAGAGGTTGGCAGGCGCATCAGCGGGAAGTCGGCTGATTGGCATGCTTTCATGTACCCTGGGCCCGGGAGAGCGAGCGGGCGAGCACGTGGGTCTGCAGCTGGGAAATCCCAGAGTAGAGCATAAACGTAAGAATGGTGGGTACGAGAGGAATGTGCTGAGAGATTTGGTGCCAACCACCACAAGTCGCTAGAGTCTTGGCAGGAAGCCCCACGTGTAATGATCCACCTGGGGCGGGGATGGGTGGGAAGGGGGGGGGGGAACGCCATGGTGGCCACCAAGTCTTTCGCTTAATCCTCCAGATACACGCCGACTGCGCCAGCTTTAAAGCCCTCTGGCGTGCGTGTCCCCTTCTTTGGTCCGAGATTCTACACCTCGCTGGTCTGGAAGGAGCCCGCCGTGGAAAAAAAGTACCCTCGATTGGGGGGCCATCGAGAAGGCATGGCGCGCGTAGAGCAGTTAACCGAGCCATCCGTATAGTATACTCTCTTGGGGGGGCTGACTGTATGAAGCATGGGGAAATTCGACGACAAGGAGGACGCGAGTTGGGCAGGAGAGGACGGGGGTGCGACCCTAACCGGAGAGGCCTGGCTTAGTTTTCTTAATAGCATGCTCAGGCCTTGCAGCGATCAGCAGTTCCGGGTTTGGGTCCCAGTTAGGGGTGGGGTGAGTCCCAGTAGGGCCTAATGGGTGGTTGGTTTATTGAAGGATTGGAGTGAATATAGTAAAGTTTTATAAATTTTTTATGTTAGTTTGCGTAAAGGAATGAGATGAGATAATGTGTAGTGTATTTTTGAGAGGTGGGATAATGGGGGGTGGTTGGCGGAGGGTGTGGTTATGTTTTGGGTGTTTGAACATATATTGATTTAAAGTGATATGTGTGATGAATTTTGATTTTGTGACATCTATTTTTCAATCTTTTGATTACATTTATTATTAATTTTTATCTTAATATTCTGTATTCCTGAATAATAATGAGACCATAATTATTTGTGGTTGGCATTGATTTGGAGTTGTTTTTTTTAATTTTCGATTTATATTTGTCGATAGATTTTTACTTTAGTTATAATTGTCTTTAAGATGGGGGTTAAGTGGAAATATTATTCATTTTTTACATATCGTAGGGATTGGGAAAAATTACAATAATTGATTATTGACATTGACAATAATTTTTCTATGGAAGTGGGAGAAGAACTGCCCAGTTTAAGAATATGTTGGGTTTGATTGGTCTTTAGAGTGTGGTGTGGGCTTAGTCGTTGTAAGTTATCGAAAGAATGATTAAAGTGTGTTTATCGAGTACAAATCCCTTAAAGAGTCTTGTTGATCGTAAGTATATTATTTTTTATTATTTTTGGATTGTTTTTTTATCTGTGTAATAATACCCCTCTTTTTATAAAAATAGTTGATTTGTCTTTTCTTATATTTCTAATTATAGCATGGGGTGCGATTTATATTGTTATTAATTTCTTTTTATGCTCTGTATTTTGGATTATGTCTCGGGTAGCGCCTGTCTCGGCCGGTGTCTTTGGAAGGGGACCACCCACGTATCATATCCGGATGCGTGCTACCCTAGATGTGAGGTGAATTGGAGATGCCCCCAAAAAGGTAACAGGTCCCTGAAAGATCTTGATAGTCATAGGAAAACAATAAAAGCTGGACCCATTTTACTTCCAACAAACCACCTGCGGGCATGTACGTATGTGGGGTCAGTACACCACACAGTCGGCCAGTCTCTAGGCCCAGGCGGCCATGAAAGAGGGAACTCGGGTGAACGGATGAACCGGGCCGTGTGATAAGGGGGAGAGAGTGTACTCAACGGCGGAGAGTGTGTCCAGAGTTGACAGGTATAGAATTAGGGGGCGGAGAGGAGGGCATCCTCCCGCCGGAGAAGAAAAAGATACACGAATAGGAGATGACAAGGACTACGTTTATGGCTGACAGTTATTTGGTAGTCTTGTATAAACAAATAAAGCTGTGACCATTTTTTACTTCACAAAAAAACGTGTGCGTCTAAGTTTGTGGGGTAGCAGACTCCACAGCCGAGGATATACCTGAGACAACCAAGTGGTGAGCAAACTTTTTATGCCGGACCCCCCCTTTACCATGAAATTTCGGGCCCACCCCGCTGCCATCAAAATCACATGACAAATAAAAAAACCTTTATTGATAAATGTAAATACAAATAGTCTAAATACTTACATATTTCAACAGCCTTGCGCTTGCAAAATTACGGAGTCCACGCTGCTGCTGAGAGTCTACGTGACATACACCAAACTATCCAAACGCAGAGCTCGTGATAGAGATCACCTGGAAGGGAGAAGATGGACGGTGCCCCAGCCGTGCCAGCACGGTGACCTGTTGCGTTCCAGGAAACAGGAAGTAAAACGGAAGCGGATGGCGATTTTTCGACAGTACAAAAATTTAATGAACAAACATGAACCCAGCAAAGAATCATTTAAAAGCAACAGAAAATCACCGTGAGAAGGAACTCTGTACGAGTTTCGTGCATATAACTATCACTATACACGTCGGGTGAGAGCACGCCAGGACCAGAAGGACCGCATATTTACAAGGGTCAGGTGAGTACTATACTCGATGACACTGTTCTTTCGTTTATGGTCTAGCTCTAAGGGTTGCTGTTGGAGTTATTATTTAGATAGGGGTCAGGGTCCTGGTTATTTAGGATTCCCTTGAATCCCTTTCTATGTGTACCCCTACACCCTAAAAATGATCACAATTGACCCTGTTATTCCAGTTTTAATCAATACATTACCTGGATCCTCCAACAACGGTTGCATTGAAATGATGATCATTCTAATACAGCTATTAAAATATCCTAGGAGTAGCAATTACAGAGCCCCGGGTATACCCGGCGGGTTGCCGTTCCAGGGGACCGCCGTATTATAGTGCAAATCGGCGGAAAGAGGGAACCGGCGGATTTTCAGTGATTTCGGCATTTTTGCCGTTTGCGCAATACGCGATCTACGTAGTTTGCGCGCGCAAAAAACTACGGTCTGCGCGATGCGCACCGCCGTTCTGCGCCAAATGCGCGACTGAGGATCCCACGTGTCGTGCCCCCGTGTTCAATGGTTTTTCACTTTTTTTTAATTCTTTCGGTTACATCCATAGTGTGTGATGAGATATTCACTTGCAAGAGGATCGCAGCGAAGCAGGTTATCAGCGGAGGAAGTATGAACACCTGCTATTGTGGGCAAGCCACCAGAAAAGGAGGGGCTTTTTTATATCACAGCTCTTGTTCGGATCTCTAGTACCTACGAGAGAACCCATTTGCGGGACCACCACACCCACACAATCAAAAGTTGGCCGACCCTGCACTATCTGTTCGGCTGCCACTGCACAGCTTTTTTGCTCCGAGGCACATCGTCTGCGGGCCGGCACACCAGGTTTTCGGGGGCCTTGCCCCTCCCCCCCCCCCAACGCACGGCGCAAACCCCAACCAGTTGGCGCACCGCGCATCAAATTCACAAACACCCATCAAATACTCTAATAGAAAACGAACACCAGGACACAGCACACATTACTCCATCCACAGCACGCACACAAAAATTAGACACTGCAACCACTGTACGCACACTGCAGAGACATGCCGACACTCACATATGCTGAAGACAACTGGAAACACGACTGAAAAGAAGCACGCGCCACAACAATGGGGGCGGGGCCTTGCTGTGTCTGCTCTCTGCTGTGGGGGCGGGGCTTTGCTGTGGGGGCGGGGCCTTGCAGTGGGGGCGGGGCCTTGCTGTGTCTGCTCTCTGCTGTGGGGGCGGGGCTTTGTTGTGGGGGCGGGGCCTTGCAGTGGGGGCGGGGCCTTGCTGTGTCTGCTCTCTGCTGTGGGGGCGGGGCTTTGTTGTGGGGGCGGGGCCTTGCAGTGGGGGCGGGGCCTTGCTGTGTCTCTGCTCTCTGCTGTGGGGGCGGGGCTTGCTCCTTCTCTGCTCCTGCGGGGCCTTCCCTGCACACAGACAGCCCCTTACTCCTCCTCCTCCTGTCTGTTTCCCCCACACGGGGGCCAGATCATGAATGAACCTGAATTTAGCACTTGCGGCATCAATTGACACTATAATTCCAGATTATACTGAAATCTTTAAAAGGAAAGAGGGGCTTTTTTTTTTTTTTTTTGCTCCTAAGAGATGTAGATTTTTTTCCCCCCGTTTCAAGAAATGATGGCCATTTGGTACTACCCCCCCAGGTAAAAGTGTGTGTGTGTGTGTGTCAGTAGCAGTGTGTGTGTGCCAGTAGCAGTGTGTGAGTGTGTCAGTAGCAGTGTGTGAGTGTCTGCAGCAGTGTGTTAGAGTGTCTGCAGCAGTTTGTGAGAGTGCAGCAGTGTGTTAGAGTGTCTGCAGCAGTGTGTGTGTGTCAGTAGCAGTGTGTGTGTGAGTGTCTGCAGCAGTGTGTGAGAGTGTGAGTGTCTGCAGCAGTGTGTGCAGGAGTTTGTGAGAGTGCAGCAGTTTGTGAAAGTGTCTGCAGCAGTGTGTGAGTGTCTGCAGCAGTGTGTGAAAGTGTCTGCAGCAGTGTGTGAAAGTGTCTGCAGCATTGTGAGAGTATGAGAGTGTCTGCAGCAGTGTGAGAGTATGAGAGTGTCTGCAGCAGTGTGAGGGTGTGAGAGTCTGCAGCAGTGTGAGTGTGTCTGCAGCAGTGTGAGTGTGTCTGCAGCAGTGTGAGTGTCTGCAGCAGTGTCTGCAGAGTGTGCGCGCGCAGTGATTAAGTATGCGTGCTGTGCCTGTGTGAGTTGTTATTGAATGCAGCAGTGCGCAAACTGGGATGGTTGGTGATGTCACCACTCTCAGCAGCAGCGTGGACGCAGCCTAATTTTGCAAGCGCAAGCTGTTGAAATATGTAAGTATTTAGACATATTTGTATTTACATTGTATACCGTTTAATAAAGGTTTTTTTATTTGTCATGTGATTTTGATGGCAGGGGGGGCCCGAGAAATTTCATGGATGAAAAGGGGGGGTCGGCATAAAAAGTTTGCTCACCCCTGGGGTAGGGGACGGCTACTGAGCTGTTCAGGGGGCCGCTCGCACTACGGGCGGACCCAGCATTGATGCGCGGTTGGTTGTGGTCTGACCGGGGAGCTATGCGGTGGTGGCGTCCATCTTGGTTGCCTTGCGAATGTGCAATGCAAGGAATGCGCATGCGCAGTACATGCCAAGTTGCGTCGGCCATTATCTTGGCTCTGCAAGGGACGACATATCCCAGAATGCTCTGGGAGGCCGAGCACATGCTGGACAGCAGCAAATAGGGCTCTAGATGTAGGAAAGATACATTTGGCACGCTAGGCACCTCGCACTCAGTCGGGAGCAAGACGGCAACAGAGCAGGTAGTGTCCAGTGTGCAGTGCTTCCCTGGACTACACCTAGAGTTACCCTGCAGGCTCTGACCATTACAGGCAGTCCTCGTTTTACAACGCTTCGCTTTACAACGATTGGCTTATCCAACGCTATGCAATGCATACCTATGTTCCTTTTTACAACGCCAAAATGGCTTATCCAACCTCTGCAAAGTTGTTTATGTGTATATAATATATATATTATATTATACTATATAATATTTATGTTATATTATATATATAAAACAGTATATACACTATATAATTTATGTGTGTGCTGCGGATCTTATTGCCTGCATAAAATATTTGGTGTATTTTAGTGTTAAAAATGCCTTCAGGAATGGAACCTTTCATTTAAACAGTGTTCCTATGGGAAAACGTGTTTCGCTTTAAGACGTTTCGCTATCCAACGCCATTTTGAGTAACGCATTGTGTCGGATAACCGAGGACTGCCTGTATTAGCTTGTGGCTGCTACAGGGAAGGCCTGAGATAGGGACACTTTCACCATAGCAGCATCAGTGTTAGGCATCTGACAAGACACCACGCGGTGCGCGATACCCGTGGTCTGGGACCAGGCATATACTATCAGAGACACTCTTATAGGGACACACTCCAGTGAGAGATTCCTCCAGAGGCGGACGCCTGAGGATTCAAGCGGAGTGTGACCCGGTGTGGCTCGGTGAATCATCAGCCAAGACGGCCTGATCTGGACTAAGACCAGGAAAGTATCACCAACGTAATACTGTGGGTAGCGCTACTCCACACACACTCTTTGGGTGGTCCTGGTCTGTGGACACCAGCGGGTTAAGTGCCCAGGCACCTCAGTACTTTGTGGGTTCCACTAGAGTGGTGTTACTGTGGGGCAGAGTATTGTGTGTCACTGTATATTTTAGTGTGTTTTATGTCAGTAAATACTGTTGTTGCTGCTGCGGCACAGTTTATTCGAGCATTTGCCCGTTCTGTGCCGCAGCAGTAGCCTGGCGCGCGCCCGAGTGTGACGGGCGCGCGCCGAAGCAGCGGAAGAGCGCCCTCCGATCGGGGCGCTCTCCCTACCGCTGCCGGGTCCGCCGGGTCCCCCGGAACCCCCTGCCGCTGTCCCGCAATCGCGGGACACCAGGGCTCCCTCGGGGAGCCCCTGGACACGCGTGCAGGGGGCGCACGCTCCCGATGACGCGTGACCGCGCGTCTATGACGCGCGGCACGCCGAGGGGCGGCCACTAGCAAGCCGGGAGATTTCCCGGCTTGCGGTACCGACCACACTTCAATAAAGTGTGTCGGTACTGTATATACCCGGTGTGTGCATTTACTGTATGTATTGGGTTCCTGAGAGGGGTAATTCTACTGTGTAGGATCTCTCCCAGGTGGAGGTGCTCTGTAAACACAAATACTAATCACCCCAGGCTCCCAGCGGTGGAGGATCAGGCCTCCTGTAAGCCACTCAGGTAACGCACCACAGGTAGTTTCCCTAGACACGGGGGAAAGGGGGCTACCAGCATAATAAATCAATACATAATCTACTCAATTAAGACTCGCTTGAAGATGTGACAATTTTGTTAGAAAATTAAAAATGTTTGCTTTCACGTGTCAATTTAACGCAAACTTTTGGGACTTTGTGGCACATTTTCCAACTTTTTCTTAAGTTTGAATAAAACACAGAAGCAAATGTGTAATATTTATATAGCTTGACTGACATTTTCTAATTAAATAAATAACTCTTTATAAGTTCCCCTTTAGAATTAAATAAATAACGAATGTTCCCCTTTTCTAATGAATCTGTTGCTTTAGAGTTATGAAATGTTTGCAAATGCAGCTCCTAACACTTTAGGAAGTGGTGGTAAAAAATGACTAGTAGAATAACATTTTTATCGAAAACAAATCTAAATTATAATTAATTATTGGTGGCCATGGACAGGCGGCCTGTTAATTTAAGTATGGTAGTAGCGACTCCATGCGGTATTGTCAGACAAGGGAAATCTTGCAAATCTGACCCGTGAAATTGAGATAAGAAACTTTACGTTAATGTCCAAAATGTCCAAACACATACATTAATTAAATATTTTTGGTATATGTAATTTAAAAAAAAAAAAAATCTCACCATGAATAGCTCCAGAAAATAGAAATATACACACAAACCCATACATTCCTTTGCATGATCCGTTAACTTATCTGGTACGAACCTCAATTGATTAATCTGTTAACCCCTCTCTGGGCTGCGGGTGTTTCCCTCTTTTTCATCATGTTACCTTATCTAGTATATAATGCAATAAATTGGACAAGTGTAATAAACAGTTCACCTTTGGATAGTGGGTGCAAGCAAAATCAATCAGACTGATTCCATGTTCTGAATATAAACACCAGGAACAAAGACTGACACAAGGCACTTCGGTTTTTCTAATGCTGAATTTAATGAGCCAAAAAGACAACGTTTCGACCTGAGATGGTATTTTTCAAGTGATAAATGGCTGAATATAAATGCACCAGATGAGATGTGCTGCAACACCATAGGAATGAATCCAAAATACAGGTACATTTCGCGACAATCTTTTTATTCAGTGAAGAACATGCTGACACGTAACATTTCAGACACATCCAGACCCTTTATGAAGCATGTAGAACAGTGCCCACAAAGTGGTGTATATACACATGGACATGACCCTATAGTGATGTAATCACACGATCAACTATGGTGGCTCATATGTGCTAAAATACCATTGATAGCAGAATTTACAAAAACTCCTACATAACTAGTGACTAATGTAATCCTATTACTGTATACCTCAACTACTGAAGCTCGTGTGTTTCAAAACTCCATTGAACAATAAACCAAAATGGACTCAGGGATAGCTCCTTTCAGCTATGGAAGCATGAGTAGATTATAAGACATTGCAATATAGATTACGCTGATTGCTAAACTGTACTAAAACATGCAATACAATACAGTGTATGAAGTTATTAAAACAACTGCGCCATTCACTTTCCCTGCAGCAGGAGTGGCCCCCAACAGGTCAGGTTTTCAGGATAGCCCTGCTTCAGCAAAAGGTGGCCGAGTTAGTTGCCCACCCCTGGTCTAGCTTTGTCACGTGACTCCATCGCATCATTTGACACGCGTTGCCATGTTGACACGTCGCCGAAGACCCGGCAGAGAGCAGGTTAGGGAGTTACAGAGGCCTCACGCCTCCTCTGGGATTTAATTTAAATGCCGTGGGGAAAAGCGCAGGGCCTCTGTAACCGCCGTACCCCCCCCCTAGAAAGTTTTGCACCCCCCAGTTTGCGCACCGCTGTAATACTTAAGAATATGTATAAATTTAGCATCACTTGTGTTGTCAACACATGCCAATTTAAGTACAGTATGCATCTTATGAGGCTGCCGGACATCATACTTAGGCCGCGCGTATAGTGCCTGCGACGTCGCCCCAAAACAAATGCATTGCCGCCGCGTGCACTTATAGTAAGAACGACGGCGACAATGCGACATCGCGTCGCAAATATTGGTAGCTGGCAATATTTGATTTTTCAAGGGCTGTCACCTCATGTGGCAGCCCCTGAACCAATCAAATGCCAGTACGCCCACGACATCGCCGCAAAGCGAAATATAACTTTCTCTAACGCCGACGGGTGATGTCACGCGTCGTGTTGCCCATCGCGGGCACTATACGCGCGGCCTTAAGGTTAAAACAAAGGGAACAGAATACGTTTATTTTATTAATTTTTTTCTGTGAATACGTAAGCGTGTGCTTACTCTCTTTTTTTTTTTTTTTTTTAAATCTTAGTTGAATTTGATCCCTGATCATTTGTTTCCTAGATCTCCTCTGTTCAGACCCAAAGGCCATTCCTGCCAGACAAGTATTTCATCTGGTATCAGTAGAACACGAAGCAAATAGCGCACAGCCAGGGAGTCAGGTGGTGGATAAAAAGTAAATTCCATTTATTTCAGTGCATGACTGATAAAATCATCACCCCAAAGGGGAAGAAACACACAGCGTCCTACGCGTTTCGGACGAGTAGGTCCTTTATCAAGGAGTATGGGATATCGAGCAAGTAGGTGCCTTATATACCTCTAACTAAATCTCAATAATTAGAAGCACTTGTGAAAAATCAGACTGCTCCTTCGGTGCGCATGCGCGTGACGTCACGCGAGGCGCCACCATATCCGGCGCAATGCCGGTGGGTATATAAGCCCTACCGCTCGTTCGCGCACGCTCACTTTGGAGACAGAATAAATCAAGTCACAAGCCTGTAACCATGCGATATGTTCCGCCCCACGTGACATACCTTAAGGCCACTGATTGGCGGAGTGGCGGCGCGCACGGGCCAATGAGAAGTAAGGCTGGAATAGCAGCACGCCCACCCCTCTGCCCGCTCCGGATAGCCACGAATGCGCGTAAATCAGACCACAATAAGCAATAGAGACACCTCGTAGATAAAACACAATTTATAGAATCCAGGAACGAATCTCCCTAACCTACTTCATAAACAAACAGGGTGCCTCGTAAAGGGTATCTGACCCCAATTGCTCCATGTCCCATAAATACAATATATATCAATTAAAATAAACACATCCCCTGTCACTGCATTAACACCTAAATGACAACGGAATTAATACAAGCAGTACAATAACCACAATCATTACAATACATTTAAACATTAAAATTAAAACATAACATATCGTTCTGCTATATATCTATGTGTTCATCCTCTTGGAGTGATGAAACAATGAATCAACAATATTGCCTTCCAATGATTTCTAACAACAGTATAGTAATTAATATAATGGCCATAATATCAGACATCTTTAATGGATATTTTTAATGTACCCAAAGCAAGTGGTATGCATGGTGAATCTTAAGTCATCAACTTATACTATCAGTATACAGTACAGAAAGTAATTAAATGACCCCTACTGGGCAAAGAAGAGGAAAGATCAATAACCCATAGGATATGTATGATTTCTTAAACAATAAAATACCTATTCAGTGATTAAAAAAATTTGCTCAGATTCCACTCTATGTTTAGACCGCAGGGGACTCTAGTTTGTAGCATATAAATCCAATATGCAACATATTAAGTAAGTCCCCCTTTCTCTCGCTAACGAACACTTTTTCAATTCCTCTCACAGTTAATCCTTTAACCCCCCCCCCCCTTTCTCACATTGTGAGAAGTACTTAGAGACTGGATGTGAACAGTCTCGTTTTTTAATCAGTCTAACATGTTCGAGTATCCTGATTTTTAGGGATCTAGTAGTCCTCCCTACATAATTCATTCCACACCTGCAAGTCAAAAGATAAATAACATACTGTGTGTCACAATTTATAAATGATTTAATTGGGAAAGAATGACTAGAGGAAGAGCCCATAAATTGAGTTGATGGTAACATGAACTGACACATTTTACATCCTCCACACCTAAACGAACCTTTAGTGATAAATTTCTTAGTAATAGAGGATGAAGTTACATAACTCGGGGACACGTATGTGGCGATTGTCTTCGCCTTACGATAGACAATCCGCGGGCCTTTGGTTACATAATTTTTTAGACTCGCGTCCAATGACAGAATGTTCCAATATCTTCGAATGATCTTTTGGACTTGCTGGCTACATTTATTGTACTGAGTGATCATATGGGGTACATCCTCTCCTGTGTGGCCCAGATTCCCTTTTTTACCTTTATTGTCATATCTTTTTCTAGATGGCCTAATTGATTGGGGAATTCTTTTGTCCATCTGTCCCAGGGTCACCCTCTTTGGGATTCAATAAAGTATCCCTATCTATGGTATTTCATCTGTCAAGATGATTTGACTATTCTACAAAGACAGCGATTGTCCATAACGAAGATTTTTTCCCCAAGTCATGTAGGTTGAAAACGGCCTGCCCTTAAATTGTTTCCATTAATTTGTTTTATAGATGTAGCCAGGTCCCCCGCTGTGTTGCTGGCCTTCCCCCTCGGGACACACCGCGGCGGTAGGGAGGTTAGTAGTCGCTCGCAGGGAGAAGAGGGGGCATGTGCGCGCATAGCGCGGCTCTCTTGCAGGCGGCCGGTTGCCAGGGATGCGTGCGGACGCGTTGTCAGGGCTCTGTCGGGTCCCGGTGCATAGGGAAATGCGCACGCATGCGCAGAAGGGATTTCGGCGCGAGGACCAGCAGGGAAGTTTGCGCATGCGCAGGACAAGCGCGGGAACCCTAACCTACCAGGGAAGGCTCTTGGAAGGGACTACAAGTCCCATGAGCCTCAGCAGTGCCCCACGTGATGCCAGGGAGCCAATAGGGCTTAGGATCTCCCTAGAGGGGGAGAATAGATACATTTTGCGCGCTGCAGAACGGCAGTTGGAGCTGGGGAGCTGTAGGGGAAGGAAGGGTGCAGGGAGCGAGTGAAGCTCCTGCACCAAGTAAGGTCCCCCATATCCCAGGTAGGCCCCAACTCCCCACCAGACTAGTGGGTAATTGATAAGGGACGGCCCTAGGTTAGGGACGCTGCCCTTAGTGAGAGTGTGGTGCTGTCTTGTCAGAGTCACGGCTGTCAGTGCTGTGAGGTCTGACAAGAAGGCACAGGGTTTGTGCAGCACGGTTGCTGCACGCACCCAGCTGGTTGCAGTGCATTGCTGCAGGCGCTGGGAGTACTGATCAGTTAGAGTCAGGACCGGGAAGGGCTAGGGGAACGGAGTAGGCCAGTAACCCCTTAGGTCCTAGATAGGTCCTCACTCCCCAGTTTGTGGTGCTACAGGGACAGGCCCTAGGTTAGGGATCCTGTCACAGGAGCATTAGAGTTAGATAGAGACACAGTGGACGCTGCGTTTCCCGTGAAGAGACTTGGGCTCAAGTCTGTGCCACAGAGACTATCTCCAGGGTGGGATCGCCCTGGCGGATCCTGGACAACGAACCACAGGATCAGACGGAGATCACCAAGCGGCAGATCCTTTGTGAAGTCCGTTGCAGGCCCGAGCACTGGAGTGCTCGGCAGGTAACTCTGATCTACACGTGCACCAACAGGCCTAGGAGTTTCCTTAGTGACTGCGCAGTCACACATATCCGCTCTCTATAGAGTGCTGGACATTGTGTGGGGGATTACTGGACATGGGGTGGGATCACCCGGTGAAGGTGGGAGAGTTATATGTGTCAGGTTACTTAGTGTCTCCTCTAGAGAGGGACACCCGATATTGTGTGTATGGTTATTGGTTCATATGCTCACAAGTAAAAGTCGTTGGTTATTATACATACAGTGTATGTGGTTATTGTATGTGTCCTGCGAGGAACAATTCCTGTTCTGCTAGGAACCATCGCAGGTGGAGGTGCTGCACCGACTACAGGGTTACTCTTAATATAATTGCCCCAGGTTCCCCGTGGCGGAAGCTCAGCCCTCCTGTGAGCCAAGCAGGTAAAGCACCACACCTGGTAACACTGAGTTCCCCGCACCCACACTGTATCTGCTATTGGGTGGGGTGGAATACCCATTACATAAACAAATCAGTAAGCAAAATAATCTTTCCCTCTAGTTAATGTGACACCAAAATAGTTAATGCTGGATCAGGCGGCTGTAGTCTTCTCTCGAGGTTATTCATAAATCGAACTACATTTTTAGGACATAGAAGCCTCTGTAGTTGATGCATAATGGTATTACATTAATTACTAGTTAGGATTTTATTATTACTTTGTTCTAAATGGTATTTTGGCACATACGAGCCACTGCAGTTGATACGGCATGTGACTATGTCACTAGAAGTCATGTGTACAGCTGTACTGTAGCAAGACTTACTGCTTTCACCACCAGGGCAAACCATGGTGCCGTGACTGCCCCAGTGCCAAGGGATTATCGCTGCGGTGGAACTAATCCAGAAGCATGGACCCTCCATAGCTCTACCGCATGATCTCCAGGGCTGCGACTTTAACCTTTTTCAGCCACGACTCGAGACTGCAAGTCTTACTATATCTGTTTATATACCACTGTGTGCACATGCTTGATAAGGGGCTTGGTGGTGCCCAAACCGTTGCATAGGTTGGCTTATTCTTCACTAAATAAAAGGATTATGTAGCAATTTGACCTGCATTTGTAATGGCTTTCCTTCCGTGTTACAATGTTAAGCGTTAGTCTGTTTCACCTCCATTTCCACGCAAATCATTAATCCAGCCTGTGATGTGCACAGTATGCCTGTTCTCTCTTGGATATCATTTATTTGCTGGTTCCCTGGTGTATGTAGTGCCTATTTTTTCATGCCCTATCGAATTGCATGCCATGGAAAAAACGGAAGCACGCCCCCTGCTATACAAGAGTGACTGAGGACCCAGGAGGGTACTATCAAACCTAACGTGAGTTTATCATTCTTTTTCACATTGCTTATCCTCCATTCCGATATTATATGCTTGGACACTTAATTGTGAGGTCTCTTAATTGTGGAGACCCTTGCCAACTAGTCGGATTATAGTGGAGGAGTGACTCATACCACGTGTTTATGGGTTGGTAAATCATCAACACATTCAGGGGTGTTACACCTAAGGAACGTTTAATGAATTATTCATGTGCTTATACAGATGATCGGCCTTTATTTTGGAGCATCACACATTTTTTTTCGCCTGTTCAATTGAGGCAGGTCATGTGTTGTAGTACAAGTTCTAATTTAGACCGAGGCTCGTACTGTCCTGCAGCCCCAGCTATGTGTACACTAGGCTGCAGGAGCTGGTTCGCCCTCATTGGCTGAACCAGCTAACATGACATGGACATCACATGACTGCAGCCCCGAAGTCACAGATTTACTTGTCTGGCCAAAATGTAGCAGCGTCGACGCGCTACAGCACCGCGGGCACTTGAAGAACTACAATAGGAAATCAGGTAAGGAGTCCTGGAAGTGCGCGCGCACATAGCGATGTCGCCACCATGAGTTCGGCCTTCATTTGGCAGAAGCACTGCAGGGGTTGCATTGTAGTTAAAGTGCAAGGCCGTACATATTACCACGCTCCTCCCTTTAGACTTATGCTGCTGGTAAAAACTATTAGCCTTACATGTATATGGAAAACAAAGAACAGATCCTGTGCTCCTACCAATAGGGCTAAAATATACTAGTGACAAAGTTTAGTCCATAGGACAATAAGAAATTGCATATATTTCGTGTAGGTTCCTGCTAAACCAAGTCTAACTTGGAGGTTGACAGCCTTGAATCAGGTTGATCAACAGATGCAACCAAATGACGTCTGTGTCACACAGGCTTAGGTTCTAAATGTTATTATGTCACTCATTTTAGCCCAATTGGTAGGAGCACAGAACGTGTTCTTTGTTTTCCATAACCATATATTTAAAATTTTACTTTGAGGTGGACTTCCATCTGACTGGCTCCTGCTTCAACTACAATACATGAGATCATTGCTGGATATCTTAGGTTCCCTCCTCTACCACTAATATTGTTAGGCGTGTTAGCTTGCCCCAGAACACCCCCCCACACCTTTCATCTACTACAGTCTCAATACTTCTCCCTATATTCTCACAATCACCACCCCTTGCCATCCCATCCTGACCTTTCTTCAATAACCTGCTCTTTAACATGGCCATGGCGGACCACATACTCCCCTTCTTTGCACTCAACACCATTGCTTTCTTCACTTATTTCGGATACCTTCCGCCTCTCCGTCTACGAGCACATGCTCTTACAAATCTTCCTCTTACCTCCTGCTCCTATCCTCTCTCTCTTGGCTGCTGAGAACAGGTCTCCTAGTCCCGGCCCCTGCCCCATCCCCACCTGCTCTCATCCTCTATTAAAAATCCTCCCCTCTGAAATCGTTAAATCGTCTCCAACCGAATATCAACTATATCGAGGAAATGTTTCAAAATTCAATTCGCCCATTAACGAAATTTAAGGCACGTGTTGATTTGCAGACAAAATATTAAAATGTGCCAATTGGAGCAAATTTATACAGTTATGCTGTCGGCCACATTTAATTCTCCCAGAAGTTAGACTATGAAATTGTGTGGGGACGGGGGGCTTCTGTCATTTACTGGTTAAGCTTATCCAAGATCTTTCTTAATTTACCTGGTGTAGCACTGCTTACTCTCCATAAATAAACTATACATGAATGAGTAGGCTTTAATTTAGTCTCTAAATGCATGTTTATTTACAGAGAGTAGAAGACGTGTGTCTGGGAAAGTTGATAATTTATTTATGCTTAGGGGCTTATGCAGAGAGGAACGGTAAAAAAGTTTAAAATGGCTGTAAAATAGCCACAGATTTGCCGTTAGTGAAGGTGTTATGCAGAGAACTCCGTTAACTCATTTCGGCAAAAAACTGCAAATTGCCAACTTTTCCTGGCTATTTGAAACTCGCCATACTAATGCACATATTGGCGTGGTCCAGCGATTCGGAGCTTCTGGAATACCACGCTATATTAGCATGGCGAGTTTCAGGTTCTCGCCACAAGTTTGGCGAGTTTTACAGCTCTGAAAAATTTTCAGAGCACTTTCAAAAATCGCGCCATTTTCTCCCGAGTTTAAGGATTTCTGGCTAGTTTTTTCGCCACAAGATGGCGCTATTTCCTTATCTATGCTCTCTGCATGAGCCCCTTAATGTTTGTGCTCATGTATAATAACACTTTCCTTGATGCATTGTGTCTTATTGGCAGGTTATAAATACTCCCTGCATGCAGCATTATTAGAACACTAAAATTACACATGATCTTTACACACCCATAGAAGGTAACCGTGAAATAGGCAAGTTTCGTGAAATATCTAGATGATTTATCTAGGGATATATTACACATCCCTCATTAACTCCTGTTTTATAAAGCTATACCTTGCAGCTTGATGCCAACAGCCCTATCCCTATGTAACAATTCATCTGAGCAACCCTATTATACACATATACATACAGTATATAACCTTTTACAGATGCACCACAGATTTGTAGTAAGGGCAGATGAGCTTGTAAATTTTTTTTTTTATTTCGCAATAGAATATTATTATTTCTGGGTGATGTGAAGAGGAGCACAAGGTGCACGTTCCATAGGGCACAGGGGTGCAGCTTCTCTGAAAGAAAAAAACAGAATCAGAAGGGAGACGAGACAAAAAGGCCATTAAAGGAACAGACTCGCCTAGGGACCAAGGGATGTAATAACTGCGGCTTTTTAGTTTGTTAAAAATAAGTGATTACTTCCTTTATAAAAGTTTTTTTTTTATTTTTATTTTATTGGTAAGCATTTAGTGATTTCATGGTAGATAAAGGATCGTTAAAACCCTTTGAAGCATTTATGTAATTCCTTGTGCTAGAGTGTAAGCTCTTTGGGTAGGGACTTCCTTGCCTATTGTTACTGTCATGTCTGAAGTGCTTATTCCCATTATGTGTTATATTATTGTCATGTGTATTATTGGGTGGTGCCATAAAGACATCCATACGGCTGTGGGTCACACCCAGCAAAAAAAATAAAAAGCAATGATTTGTTCTAATTATAAGTGTGATTGACTTAAGAAAAAAAAAAAAATCACTCCCACATTGAAGTTGTTTAATTTGTTTATGTGGGATTTCCCTCAAAAAAAAAAAAAAAAAAAAAAGTACAGCCAGACAAGTGGTAAAATAATTACCACTAAGACAGGTCCTGTGCCACCCAGCAGTCCAGGGAGTCAATAATGGTTCCATCAGAATCCACACAGTGATGGGGGCACGCTCCGCAGAGCTGCGCAGAGAAACCAACAGGAACCAAGACACGCAGCACCCCAGATAGGCCAAATGTGGATGTCATCTTTCCAGGTAGATGGAGAGTTACATCCCACTCCGACACCGTAATAAAGAGGTCTGGAGTCACAATAAAGGGGAGGAACACCCGCTCACCATTCACCTGGGGGGGGAGGGGGAATACAGAAAACCTAATCTACAACAGCCATTCAAAGCCAGTAATCCCATGACCTGTTTTGATTCTCTGGTACATCTCTGTACTTCACCTGGGACGGAGGGATTTGTAGCCTAGACTGTGGCCTAACGGGTGGGTCAATGTTGATATATACAAAGTGATTAATAAAAGTTTCTCAACCATAATGAACAGATTACTAGACCCAATTTGAAACCACTGAATTGGACCTATTAGAAACAGCAGAACGATTGAATTAAAAGAACACCGCGCCTAAAATGTATAAACTCACCCAGACTTCAAGACTGGAGCTGATGGTGATGAAGCTTTTCTCATAGAACACATGGAGTCGGTCTGGTGTGTGAGGTCGGAGGCGCAGCAGCATGCGCAACCGGGGTTCTGCCCACGGGTAACACAGCCGCAGTATTTCAAATACACTATCCCCAGTCAGACGACTGGAGACATTGCTGAAAGTTGTGATGTGTGAGCTCACTGTGCAGATTACAGTTGGGATGTGAAATATTCTGGGAGGGGAAATTGTTGTCACAGCTCAGAACGTTTGGGCTGGGTGGCTGAGGGATCACCACCTCCAACTGGAATGAGAAAGAGAGAGAAGACAATTGTTTTGGGGGCTTCTAAAACCCCAAAATGTGTTCAACTGTAGCATGTGCAGGGAATAGATGTTAAAATGACCAGATCTACCCCTTCCTGCTCCCGTCCTACCCACCAACACCCCCCCTCTGCAAAAGGGCTAAACCCACAAACAGAGCAAACAAAAAGTATATACACATACCTGAGCCTTAGTGACTTCCCCAAAGCAGACTTCCGGTATCACACAACTAAGCCCATCCCATAGCAGGCCCTCCTGACAACTGCAGCCCTCCATGCAATGACTGGGACATCTGACATCCTCAGAGTCCCTACCACAGGTCGCCACGCACACCTCATACTTGCTTCCCAAAGGGCAAGGAAATCCTGGGAGACAAACCATATACTTTGTTAGTTATGCTGACAGAACAAGTATAGGAGTACTGATAAAAAGGATCTACTGTGCACCTCTAGGTACGGACTGCTTAGGAATACATGTAGATACAGAATCTTACACCTCACACAGCACAAGGGCCCCAAGAAAATGGGAAATATTTTTGTGGTATGGACACTCACGGCAGAAGCTGTCATTTCTCCAGGGCTTAATTTGGACACCCAAAGCTTGGCATGAAACCACATAATCCTGAAGACCTTGGCAAAGGGAGGCCGCATCACCACATGTCCGACCCTGGCGTGCCTGGCATGCATGAAAGTACACAGAAGGCCTAACCACATTATGGCACGCTCCGAATGGACCATCCTCATTTAACAGCAACCCGCAGTAGCTGGAGTTTGCAGACCCCGCTTCACGGCAGCTTGTAGAGTTCTCCGTTTGATTGAAACACTGTTTAACCTGTGCGACTTGCCCACGCTCCGGCGCGACATCACATTTGCTAGAGTTGGCACACAGGCCACAGACTTTGTCACGGTGAACATCTGGAAGCATGACGAAAAGAAAGTCCCCAGTGTCATACATCAACATTAAGCCAAAGTCAGTTTCCAGTATGAAATGGGTACCATCTTGCTTCAGCCACAGTTTGCCTGGAATCAGATTGGCAGGCGGGTGTGTGAGGATGCCATTCACCTGAAGAAAAAAGCAGAGATGTATTCTTTAAAAAAGGTATTAATGCGACAAGGACTGGACAGTTTTAAGGTGAATTATAGAATGAGGCCAGAAAAATGGGTGCGCTCTAAAAGGGATCAGCTCTGTTATGGAGTATGCAGTTGGTCAAATGATTGAATATTCAGGACATGTAAACCATGGTCACCTGTAGATGCAGGGGGGCAACACTATCCATTCACCCCTAGGCTTCACACTTTTTTTTAGCAGAGACTGAGGAATACACACATTACCCGTTACTTTGTGTAAACCTTCATTTGCTGGGGACTGTTATTCGCACAACATTTTGCAAATGTACCATGATGTCCCAGAGACCAAAGCATATCATAATTCCAGTATGTTGTCATCATACCCAAACATTCACAGTCTCCCTCATCTCTAGGACCATCTCCATTCCATAGAGTCTTGCCGAGATGCTTTCAATCCTCTCATTCCCGCCAGTTGCATATTCCACTCCGATCTCAAAATTGTTCTTTGCATCACCATCTGGTTGGCATAACTGGGCCAAGATAACGGTACAAGGCCCCGAGAGACGTTTCAAAGTCACCCCTTCACCAAATGGAAGGTAACCCAAGCTGCCAAAGACGGCACAGCTTGTATACTTTTGAGAGACACGTCCAGGTTTGATCGGATCAATACGGGACTCTGTGGCCTCCACTGATGATTCACCAAGTTCTATAAATAAAATATGAATGTTTTAAAAGGAAAGAAACACTCGCATTAAGCAGGTCACCAATCCTAAGTACATATATAGACAATGACAGAACTGAAGGAGTTAAAGAAGAAGTTGTGCTTCCAAAGCCTCAACTTCCTCTGCACGGGGAGCTTTGGTATCCTAAATAAGGCGTTTCGTGACATCTTCCAATTTAAAAAGGTCTAAAAATGCTGAGCTACAGGAAGAACTCAGGAAGCTCAGATGTGCAACAAGGCTTTGGTCCCGCTGCGGCTGGCAGCGCGCGTGGCCGCGGGCCACCAGCTGCGTGCCCCCATTCTAGATGCCCCCGCTGGCTCCTTCCGGCGTGGCTGACTGCGTGCTGCGACGCGTCAGCCAGCCGGAGCTACAAGGAGCTTGTGGTTTTGGCCAGTGTCGCGTCACGTGACATCCCAGCAGCCAATCCGATTCCCCCCTCTGCTCTGATCCCACCCCCCCTGGTTCCGATTTCCCCCTTCCGATTCCCCCCTGCTCCGATTCCCCCCCCCGTGTGTATTTGCGTGTGTGCGAGTGCCTGTGTGTGTGTGTGAGTGGAGGGGAGCAGGGAAGGAGCTGCGGGTGTGTGTCCTGGTTTTTTTTCTTAACTTTTGGCCGGCTCGGGAAGAGAGAGGGGTGATGTGCGAGAGGCAGAAAATTTGGCTCACGCTCCCTACAGACCGCAGGTAGCGGTCAATTGCCTGTCAGCGCGCCGCCTGTCTGCAGACCTTGTCCAGGGTGAAGCGAAGAGCGGAGCGAGCGCTCATGAGCAGTGACGTCACCTGCATGTACAGTAAGCAGGAGACAAATCCTGTCCTCCTAGAGGAAATTTGCGAGCGGCGTGTCAGTGGGACGGGGGCATCTATTGCAGAGAGATAGAGAGAGACAGATAGAGAGAGAGACAGATAGAGAGAGAGACAGATATAGATATAGATATATATATACACCACCACTATTAAGGTTATGGTGGGTAAAAAAAGTGACTAAAACCCTCCACAGTAAAGCATAAAGCAACTGTAAATATTCCTGTATATTCATTTGCATGCTGGAAATGATCTTTTCTGGCGCTGAGGTGAGGTTGAGAAGAGTGGACTTACAATTCCTTCTGGTGAGCTTTGACCTCAGGAAAAGGAGAAAAAGAAAAGACAAAACATGCAGGGAACCTACAATGGTGCATTACCCAAGGGATAACAAAATTATACAATGAAGGAGCAATTTATTGTTAAAATAACAAGGTTAAAATAACCATGGATGACAATTAATAAACATATATAAAATGCAATTGAATATGATAAAAATGATGATGGACAGGTGCCTAGGCACTATCAACACTCTTGTATTTCGGAACTTAGTCCAACGGTTCCGTTCTTTGCTCCGCCTGGTCTAAAATTGAAAACCTACTCACCACAGGTAAGTAGTATAAAGGCACTTGGTTTTGGTGGTCTTGGCCGTTGATCTCACCGCTCGCCTGGTGATATGGTTGTCTCAGCAGCCGGGGATCCGATTCAGTGTTCCTGCATGCGCTGCTTCCTGGAATACACACGATCCGCACGGCGTGATGACGTCACCAGTATTGGTCCTCGGCTACGGTGGCTCAGCGGTACCAGAAAACCTTCCAACGCGTTTTGAGAGTACAAATGATGTCTCTCTTCGTCAGGGATGATGTCTGGGTGGGATCGCCCCGGACACCTACGGGTGACGTCATCTAGACCCATACCAATCCTTTGTGAAGACTGTTGCAGGACCGGGTACTGGAGTGCCCGGCAAGTAAACTTCAAGTGCACCAACGGTACCATCATTCACTCAGGACACGGTGGCTGCGCAGTCCCATACATATACATTCACTATCTCACTTGAGGGTGGGGGACTTATTCAAGGAGGGAACTGGACACGGGGTGGGACACTCGGTGAAGGGAGGGGAGGGTGAGCGTTCGGCGAGATGCTGAATTTAGTGTCTCCTCAAAGAGGGACACCTGTTGCTGATAGAATAAGAGAGAGGTTGTGTCATTGTGTTCATGCCAGTAAAGTTAATTGGTTGGTTATATCGCTGTGTGAGTGTGTTAATGTACATAAGGTCCTGCGAAGAACCACTTCCCCTCTGGTGGAAGCTGTCGCAGGTGGAGGCGCTGCACCAAGTAATAAGTATTGCGCGTACCCCAGGCACTCCGTGGCAGAGGCTCAGACCCTGTGAGCCTACAGGTAATACAGCATATGGTAGTGATCTGTGTTCGCTAGGAACCAGGGCTACATTTGGAGGCGCTGCTGAGATCTTAGACCTGGGGTGCCCCTCGAGCCAAAAATACCGCCGCCATGGCCCTTCCCTCGCGGCAGAGAGTACGCGACTGGGCGCGGCAAATGCGAACGCCCGCCGTGCCGTGGCTGTGACCCAAGTACCCATGGCCCTACCTTTAGAGACATTGCAAACGGCCCTACGACAACTACCGGGTTTTGCCAAAGCCCGTCTGGTAGAGGTTCTCATAGACCAAGACGCTAAGTGGAACACCTTGCTAGTAGATTGCCGGCGAGATCTAGTAGTCCTTGAACCAGCAGTTCCTCAATATCTGCCGCTTCCCAACTCTCCGCCCAGCGGCAGCCCCTTTGTCTACCCACTGCGGGACCCCCCTGTGGAGGAACTGGGTGACGAGGACCCTACCCTCCCCTTTGCTCACTACCCCATGAGCGAAATGGCCAGCTGCCAGTCCGAATCTAGCTATCCAGGGTCTAGCGTATCTGAAGAAGCGGTAATGCGTAGCTACATGCTGCAGAAACTAAATGACAAGATAGACAGGTTAACCACCCCATCAAGTTTACCGCCATAAGTAGAAGCACTCACCCTAGCCATGCATTCCCAGAGCTACAGGAAACTGAAAGCCTTCTCTGGGACTCTACCTGTACCTACGGGGGAAGATGGGATAGACCCCTGGAAGGCGCACACTCGGGGGGGTAATGGAAGAGTGGTTCTGTACGGACGTCGTGAAACGGCAACGGCTCATGGAGTGCTTGAGACCCCCAGCGTCCACCCTGATCAGCATTCACCGAGAACAGTATCCCGACCTGACCTCTCGGATGATGATCGAGTTCCTCGTCGAGGCCTATAGCGCGACCGAGGATGATGGGGCCTTGTGGGCCAAATACTATGCCATCAACCAAAAAGAGGGAGAAGATTTGTCTGCCTATATCCACCGTGTGCAAAGTTCACTAGGGCCCCTGCTGCACCATTAGTACGTGACCGCTTCGCAGATGGACGAATACCTCCGCAAACAATATCTACGGGGTCCAGTCCTAGTCACCCTATTGCGAACATGATCCGCGATAACCTCACTCGAGGGCCTCCCCCCTCATTTATTAAACTATTACAACAGGTCAAAGAGCACGAAACACATCTTATGCTTCATTCCCCACCAAAGTCTAAAGCGGCCAGCAGCCCCAAACCCAAAGGGGGTGCTGAAAAGAAGGAGGATCCTCCGGACAAACCAGGTCCCGAGCGACCAAAGTACGCCGGACGAACCTCACCTCCATATGATCGCCGTACCCCGCCCAGGGATATGTCCTGCTACAAGTGTGGGAAGAAGGGACATATCTCCTACGATTGCCGGATGGGAGAGTCTCGGCCCCGGAGCCTGTCGCCCAAGAAGTTCACACCAATGCCATGATATGCGGCGTTTACGCGGCCAACGGAGAAACCCCTGTATCCACCCAAAGTGGTGACGGGCCTGATGAAAATAACCGCGTGGGACCGGAAGCGCTGATACGGGTACTAGTAGACGGTATCTACTCCTCCGCTCTACTGGACACGGGATCTCAAGTGACCATCATATATCAGGGATTTTATGATCGACACCTCCAGAAGCGGCCTCTGAAGTCGGCAGGGCATATCAAAGTAAGAGGGCTAAGTAATGAAGACTACCCCATTGACGGCATAGTAACCGTGAGCCTGGAAATACAACAGCTCAACACTGGAAAGTCTCACCCCATGAATATGGATGCCCTGGTGTGCCCAGAACCCAAAGAACCCCAAAATATCCAATCATCCTAGGCACAAACGCAGACATTGTACAAGCCGTCATCCAGGCCTATCTACAAGAAACCAATGAGTTGCCCATGTCCAGTCTACAACTGCAGCTCGTCCAGGTGAATCCGGATCCCCATTTGCCACCCTCGGACGACTATGGGCTGTTATTCTGCGGCCGTGCGGGGCTGACCAGGCTTTCACCAGGAGACACGCAGAGGGTACCCGCCTGGTGTGCATATGCTGAACGAGTAGATGAAGAGCAACTCTTCTCCCTAGAAAGCGCACCAGAAGAAGATGTCCGCCAAGGATACCGGCTGGTACCGGAATTTAGGGATTGGCCAACCGCCATTCCCCGTAAGATCTATGTGATGGTCCAGAATCTTTCGCCATTTCCCATGGACATCGACGCCGGACAGAGAATAGGGAGAATTTACCCCGTCAGCTCGGTAGATGAAGCAGTGCAAGTATGTGCTACTCGAGTGGAATGTCCCGGTTCAAACCTAGATTTCGACTTTGGCTCGTCCGGCCTGTCCGACGCATGGAAGGAATGGCTGCAGGTTCAACTGGAAGAGAGACGAGAAGTATTCTCAACCGGGGAGATGGATGTGGGGTGCAGTCGCAGTGCTCAACACACCATTGGGATGAGTGATACAAAGCCCTTCAGGGAACGTTCCCGTCGGTTCGCTCCTAGAGACGTAGATGATGTACGGGCGGTCCTCCATGAGATGGAAGAAGGCAGAATCGTCACGGAGCCCTTACGCTTCACCCATAGTAGTAGTGAGGAAAACGAATGGGACCGTGAGGTTATGCGTCGATTACCGGACACTGAACAATCGGACGGTACCGGACCAGTATAATCTTCCCCGCATAGAGGAACTCCTGAACGCCCTACATGGAAGCAAATGGTTCAGTGTACTGGACTTCAGGTCCGGCTACTACCAGGTACCCATGAGTCCCGAGGACCAAGAGAAGACGGCGTTCATTTGTCCACTGGGGTTCTACCAATTCACCCGTATGCCCCAAGGTATATGTAGTGCCCCCGCCACCTTTCACAGATTAATGGAGAAGACCTTAGGTGACTTGAATCCCAGAGAGTGCCTAGTGTACTTGGACGTCATCATCGTCTTCATGAAAACTCTGGAGGAACACGAGGCACAGCTCCTGAAAGTACTCGACCGATTGGCTCAAGAAGGACTCAAGCTCTCCCTGGATAAATGCCGCTTTTGCAGGACATCAGTGACTTACGTTGGGCACATAGTGTCCGCCGAGGGGATTGCCACTGATCCCACCAAAATAGAAGCCGTCGTAAATTGGCCCCGACCTGACAATGTGGCGGAGTTGCGGTCATTCCTGGGATTCTGCGGATATTATCGCAGGTTTGTGGAGGGATATTTCAGACGGGCCAAAGCCCTGAACAGTCTTCTCAAAATATATCCGGAAGATACCGGCCGGAAGGCCACGCCTGCACGACAGCCCTTCGGGGACAAATGGACGACGGAGTGCGAGCAAGCCTTCATGGACTTGAAACAGAGTTTAACCACGGCCCCTGTATTGGCCTATGCAGACCCCGAACAACCGTATATATTGCATGTGGATGCTAGTCTAGGTGGATTAGGGGCAGTGTTACATCAAAAGTATCCAGAGGGGCTGCGACCTGTGGCTTATATCAGCTGCAGTCTTACCATCAGTGAACAGAACTACCCGGTGCACAAACTCGAGTTCTTAGCCCTCAAGGGGGGCATCGTAGACAAGCTTCGTGATTACCTGTACAGGATGTCGTTCGAGGTGCGGACCGACAACAATCCGCTCACCTACATCATGACCTCCGCCAAACTTGACGCGGCCGGACACCGCTGGCTGGCCGCCCTCTTCAACTACAATTTCACTCTGAAATATAAACCAGGCCCCTTGAACATTGGGGCTGACGCCCTGTCTAGGCGACCGGGGCTGGCCGCAACCCCCGACGACGACAAATGGGAAGAAATTCCGGAACCTGGGATAAGAGCTCTGTGTTGTACTACTGCCATAGTCAATGATCAAGTAGCGTTCTCTGAATTAAGGGTGGCCGACTCTCTAGGATGCGCATCCAACGCTATCCCGGAAGCCTATCAAGACCCAAGTGGTATGCACGTTACGCCTGACAAAATCATAGCCTGGAAAGATATGGTGCGCTACCAAGAACAAGATCCGGTCGCGGGAGCCATTCGCTATGCTATCAGGCAAAATCGCCCGGCCCTCCTCAGACAGGCTCCTGGTGACGTAGGAGGTATATTGATGCGAAAGGCTGACAAATTCAAAATACGGGACAATTTGCTATACCGAGTTGTAGAGTACCATAACCACCCGAATAGGAGGCAATTAGCACTACCAAAAAGACTACAGTACTTGGTACTGAGGGCCCTACACGATGAACATGGTCATTTGGGGGTCGGCAAGACCTTTGGACTGGTGAGAGATCGTTTTTTCTGGGCAAAAATGAGAGAAGCAATAGAGCATCACTGTCGAAGGTGTGTGTGGTGTATTCAGCGGAAGACATTGCCCACCAGGGCCGCCCCAATGGGCCACTTAAAAAGCACCGGGCCTATGGACTTAGTATGCATGGACTTCCTATGTATTGAACCAGATAGCCGCGGCATAGGCAATGTGCTGGTCATCACGGATCATTACACTAGATACGCCCAGGCCATCCCGACAAAAGATCAAAAAGCCATTACGGTGGCCAAGGTGCTCTGGGAAAAGTACTTTATGCATTATGGGCTTCCGCAACGACTACATTCCGATCAAGGGAGAGACTTTGAAAGCAACTTAATAAAAGAACTACTAAAAATCTTGCATATCGCTAAATCCCGAACTACTCCATACCACCCCGAAGGGGATGCACTGCCGGAACGATTCAACCGCACGTTACTGGACATGTTAGGCACGTTAACGGGAGTAGAAAAGACTGAATGGAGTCGTCATGTGGAAACACTAGTGCACGCGACGCGACTCCGCGGGTTTCTCTCCGTACTTTCTAATGTTTGGCCGAGAAGCTCGACTGCCTGTGGATATACAGTTGAGAGTCTCCACGGATGGGGTGCATAATACTACTCATTTCCGATATGTACAGCGGCTGCAAGAGAATCTGCAACGGGCCTACCTGCAGGCCGAGAAATCTACTGAAAAACTGAACACCGGGAATAAACGGCGGTACGATCATAAAGTTAAACACAGAGACATTAAACCGGGCGACGCAGTGCTCCTCCGTAACCTGGGAGTACCGGGAAAACATAAATTGGCTGACCGATGGAGGGAGGGAGTGTACGAGGTAGCCTCAAAAATGCCTGGTCTTCTGGTCTATCGCATTAAGGACTCGGAGGGTCGGGTGAAGACATGGCACCGAAATCATTTGCTCCCTATTCCACGGGTGGAGGAGGGGGATTTGGAGTGGCCGGCATCTTCATTGGATGGGGAGACGACATTGGAAGAAGACGAGCCGGGGACCGGGAACTCGGTCTTTCAGGAAGATCCACAAGAGGGAACCTCTCAAAGGGGCCCTCAACAGAGAGCACCTCCCGGCGGAGCTACGGGTAAAGGGCTCGGGGTGCCCTCGCCCCATGGGGTGGCTCTGGAAAATTCGTCACTGGACCCGCTGAGTCCGTGCTTTGTACCAAATCATGATAATTTAGAGACTGTAACCCCCTCAAGGGAAGAACTTGAGACTCAAGACCAAGATAGTCATTCTCCCAAGGGAGTGACAGAGCAACAGTTAAGGCGAAGTCAAAGGCATGGGCAACCTCCAATGAGGATGGCCTATGATCAGTTTGGGGCACCCCACTATGAGGCTCAGCAGTGGGCTTGCAATCGAGTGAAATCAGTGATGTTTAGTGAAATTTACAATCTGATTTAGAATGGGAGAATGTCGTATGTTATGCATTTTTCATTATATAAACGTTGTACCAGTTTAAAGGTATCGTCCAAGCAGGACGTTGGAATCCACAGGGGGAGGATGTAGCCAGGACCCCTTTTACCACCAATTGTTGTTGTGGGGTGGGAGATGCTGCACTTCGGGAACGCTCCGATAGCGGTTCCGCGTAGAGTGAGCCGCCATGTTAAGGTTGGCGCAGGCGCAGGACTGGCCCGGCAGGAGGTGGCGCATGCGCGGGCTAAGTGGCAAAAGCCTGCGAAGGAAGAGAGCTCGGATAGGAGGGAGGCTAGGGAACTACGGGTCCCAGCAGCCCCGCGGACCCCCCGTGACGCGCGAGGACCAATCAGGTGCGAGGAAGGGAGGAAAAGGAGTAGGGGCGCGCACGTTGTGTCAGAGCTGGCAGTAGGAGGAAGGGAGAAGGAGCTCCGGTGTAGGGAGGCAGTCCGCCCCTACCTAGGCCTCATACCCCAGGCCCAGTTAGGCCCTGAGCTCCCGTAGTGTGAAGCTGAGTTAGGGACTGGCCATAGATAGGTTCCGGATTCCCTTACTGTTGTGTAATCGCTACCGGGACAGTTCTAAGTCGGTGGGAGGTCTGTGCTCAGACCCCGCTACCGAGTTGCTGCGTGTCTGGGTGGGATCGCCCCGGACACCTACGGGTGACGTCATCTAGACCCACACCGATCCTTTGTGAAGACTGTTGCAGGACCGGGTACTGGAGTGCTCGGCAGGTAAACTTCAAGTGCACCAACGGTACCGTCATTCACTCAGGACACGGTGGCTGCGCAGTCCCATACATATACATTCACTGTCTCACTTGAGGGTGGGGGACTTATTCAAGGAGGGAACTGGACACGGGGTGGGACCACCCGGTGAAGGGAGGGGGAGGTTGAGCCTTCGGCGAGACGCTGAGTTTAGTGTCTCCTCAAAGAGGGACACCTGTTGCTGATAGAATAAGAGAAAGGTTGTGTCATTGTGTTCATGCCAGTAAAGTTAATTGGTTGGTTATATCAGCGGTGCGCAAAGTGGGGGGCACGACCCCCAGGGGGGGCAGGAGATTGTGCTGGGGGGGTGCGGGCAGTTGCAGAGGCCCCGCGCTCTTCCCCCAGGCATTTAAATTAAATGCCGGGGGATCGCGTGAGGCCCCTGCAACTGTTTACTTACCGGGATTCAGCCGTCTGTGTTGCGTCGCCATGGCAACGCGGCGTCAATAGACGCTGCGGCACCATGTGACCTGACATCACACGCCCACGCAGCGTCATCTGACGCGGCTGAAGAAAGGCAGGGGGCGCGAGAGCCGGGGGCAGAGAGACAGGGGGGCGCAGCACAAAAAGTTTGCGCTCCCCTGGGTTATATCACTGTGTGAGTGTGTTAATGTACATAAGGTCCTGCGAAGAACCACTACCCTCTGGTGGAAGCTGTTGCAGGTGGAGGCGCTGCACCAAGTAATAAGTATTGCGCGTACCCCAGGCTCTCCGTGGCAGAGACTCAGACCCTGTGAGCCTACAGGTAATACAGCATATGGTAGTGATCTGTGTTCGCTAGGAACCAGGGCTACATATATATAGAAATATATATCCCCTATCCCCCTCTCTCTCTCTCCCCCCCCCTGCTTTCGCCCTGCCCCCTCTCTCTCCCCTGCTCTTCCCCCCCTCCCTCTCACCCTTCCTGCGCTCTCTCCTGCACCCCCTGCGCTCTCTCCTGCCCCCCCCCCTGCGCTCTCTCCCTCCCCCCCCTGCGCTCTCTCTTGAATCTGAGCTCCGACTGCAGCTCACGGGCACGCGCAGGGGGGGGGGGGGGGGGGGGGGCGATCACGCAGGCCACACACATTGTTGCAATGTGTCTCATCGTGGCCAGCGTGAGCGCCTGCAACAGCTCAGCGCCACCCTGGACGCAGCCTGAGGGAGCGGGGCCTTAGCCCAAGACCTACTTTCCATTACTTCAAAGCTAAACCAGCTGAACACAGACGTCATGACATACAACACTGCAGAGCTAAAGCATTGTAGCATTTCCACAGAAGTGGAAGTTACATTGTTGCAAGCGTGATATCGCTTTTATGCAAGAAGGGATAAGAGGTTTGTGTGTATTTCCTTGGCTAATATGCATATACCTGCAGGATAACAGCCCAGGACTCCCTTCTGCACAGCACAGATCTGGTTTGATGGACAAGAAAAAGGCTCACAATTCAATTGTTTGCCGGGAGCACAGAAACATCTCAACTGGCATCTATCTTCCACAATAACAGACCCCAGCTGCAAAGAAAAACACAAACTCCTTAGTGGCCAGGTCTAGCTGCAGTGTCTGCCATCTTCACATTGTCCCTTGCTAGACCTCTCACTTACTATAAAAAAAAAGTGCTTGGGCTGTGATATTAACCAATCAGGCTATATTTTTGTAAACAAATCTGTCTGGAGACATTACTATTTTTCGCCAGTAGATGCCACACTGACCTAACATTTCAGATACAGTAACAAATCCATCTTACATTAAACCAAAACATTTTTTGTAGTCCATCTCATGTGGAAATTCACATGTTTCATCCTTCATTATGTAAAGACCCTGGTTATTATACTTAACAGGTTTATGATCAGCTTCCTCCTAGATTACAAGAGGGTGTCCCACCAATGTCTGAAGTCAGACATCCATGGCTTTTTAATTTAGGAATGCTTAAGTCCTATTTTCAGAAGATTATTAAAAAACATTAAGAGGCACTGGAAATACTTAAATGGGACACATGGTATCCAGCATTCAATGGAAATATGGAATGAGTCAAAATCAATGTATGTTTAACAAAATATAACATTTACTCAAAAGGTTATATTACAGGTTTACCATATAGAACCATTAAAAAAATGTAACTTAAATAAATCATGTATACATACAGCAATACATATCCACTAATATATACACTGGCAGGGCAATATCACTGCTAATTTTCCTATCTGGTAGCCAGAGCTGGATAAGGCTGAGTCCATAGAAGGCACGTCCGTGCTGAGCCGTGCGGACGCTCCGCGCTGAGCCCCTGCATCCTCCATGAGGATGTCTTTAGAGGGGGCTCACGCGAGCGTCCACAGGCGTGCTGAGGCGCTGGATTTTTCAGCGGACAGCCAAACTGTTTTTCAGAGCGCTGTCGGCTGAAAACATCCAATCAGCGCGGAGCGGCGTCAACGTCACGGCGCTGTGACGTCGGCGCCGTGACGTTGGTGCGTCGCGGGCGATTGGCCCAGCGACGTCACTGCCCCGCCTCCCTCAGTCTCCCGATCGCGCCCGCTGGCTCGCCTGCATGGGCATGAAATCGCGCAGATTTCAGCAGGCGAGTCTCAGCGTCAGCGCGCCTCAGCCCTGCTACCCCCTCTACCGAGCCTAAGAAAACTGGTATGCTCAGAGACAGTAATATTCAGCCAAAAATACACACAGGGGAGATTTATAATAGTGAAACTAAATTCCCTCCCCTTTTTTGTTCTAACTAAGGAACATATATACAGGATGTTAAAGGTCTTAAAAAGGTACTGAAGGGCATACATTAAAAAGGGGGGTGGGGGGGGGGACATGTCAGGGACTCTACCCTCATCCAACTGGTTTGTTGGCAAGGAGTTTTCAGTCTGCATCCAACTGGTTTGTTGGTAAGGCGTTCTCAGCATGCATGATAAAGTATTGCTGCTCATTTGCTCCTGTACAGATTACAGTGGATAAGTACTTCTGCCTTCATAAAACTTGTTTTCTTGAAACTAATGTTCTATAATATATGATCAACACTATGTAATAATCCTTTGAGTACATTTTATAATTAAAACCCAGCAAGTGCTGGATACTATAGTGTACACTATTTAGGGATCGGAGTTCCCTATGGTCTCTGACACTATCTTAAATTATCAACTTTCTCTCCCTTAAGTATGGGTGCGTTTTACTTGTGTAAATTGCTTGTGCAAATTGCTTAAGTGGGACCATTTCAGAATGGAATCAGGTTGAAACCCAGAATGATATACAGTAGAGCAGTCTTATCGCATTCTCTCCATAATTCGTCTTGTACTGGTCACCCTTATTGTGAGATGGTGAATACATGGAGATAAAGTAGTTATGAAGAGATAGTTTTTGGAAGTGGCAGAATATGCGGCTGCTTGCCTTGTAATACGTCCCATTTTCGTAGCAACCACACTGCTCCATGGGCAGACACAGGTCTTCTTCTGCATGGAAACTCTCATCACAGTCACAGCCCTCCCTGCATCCAATGACACAGGTCCCCAACATTTCTGGGGCTGCACAAACCGCTCCACAGGGATCAGAACACACAGAGTATTGACTGTTGATTGGACACTTGAATGCTGAGGGGGAAAAAAAAAACCCAGAAGAGTTTTGCCAAATGGACACACACACACACACACACACACACGGACACACACACACACACACACACGGACACACACACACACACACACACACACACACACACACACACACACCACCCCACACCAATAAGATTTAATAACATTTTATATTCGGACTGTCCCACTGCATTCATGGAGCGCTAGTGAAGATTAGATGAAGAGCAAGACTAAACACGTTTTGAAATGCAAAGAAGTGAAATAACAAAAAGGTAACGGTTACACATTGGTGCACTGTATCGTTTGCTTTTTGATTAAAATATGCAGTTGGATTACATTGTCATATGCAGTTGATGGCAAAGAGCACAGAAATAAGTGAAAGAAAACCATTTAAAAACAGGTAGTACCTACAGCAACAGAAGAATTTTAAGAAGCAATGGACACGTTTGCACCCCAGATTTTACACTTCCAGCGCGCCCTGATAAATTAGGTTTGATACAAGGTCCCAATGAGGCCCAAGGTGACCTGCTATTCTATTTGAGCACTGATATAAATGTATTCTAGATAGGTTCTTGGACACTTAAAAAGGATAACCAGCACAAAACATTTATACAAGACAGGGAAAAGGAGAATTGAAAAATGTTGGGGGGGGGGGGGGGGGGGGGGGGTTATAAATATTCCCACTTGGTCTTCAAAGACCTTGCACACACTCACCTAAGAACCTGAAAGTTATCCAAAAACCACACAATGCGTTTGCTAAGATTTTGGGGGGGCTTGCAGGTCATTTTGCATGGTATTAATATAGATTCTTTGTAGGATTGCTTGTAATGTAAGTGCTTACACTTGTGTACCAGCAAAAAATCGCCAATTATTCACTATCAGGGCACCTATCTTAGTACAGACACTGGCTCCCGGCTCACCCGGTGTTTCCTGCTCCTAA
This sequence comes from Ascaphus truei, assembly GCA_036426205.1. Lineage (NCBI taxonomy): Eukaryota > Metazoa > Chordata > Amphibia > Anura > Ascaphidae > Ascaphus > Ascaphus truei. The sequence continues at coordinate 7,759,204 of CM071572.1, forward strand.
CAAGTTCGTTCAGCAAATGACAGTAAAGTACTGGAATTTCTCAGGTATGGGAACAATTAGGGTAATTATATGGAAGGTGTCAATTGCTTCCCCATTATTTTTAAACCAATCTACGCACCGAAAAAAAAACCCTGCCTTTTGCCTTCGGGCTCCCATTCTGTTTTCAGTGCACAGAGATGGATGTAATATGTGGGTGTAATATGTGGGTGTAATATGTGGGTGTAATATGTGGGTGTAATATGTGGGTGTAATATGTGGGTGTAATATGTGGGTGTAATATGTGGGTGTAATATGTGGGTGTTCCACGTAGTGGAATATATTCATTAGGTTCTTGATTGGACACTGCCATTTTGTGTCAATTAAACTACATTTCATAGATCCTAAACTTCTCAAAAAGGTGGAAATGCTGTATTGTATGTCTTTATTTATGTAGCGCCATTAATGTACATGGCGCTTCACAGCAGTAGTACACGTGACAATCATATAAATAACAAATAATATAAATAGCGGGTCATGGGAAGAAGTGCTTCAGACATAAACGTAACATTTAGGAAGAGGAGTCCCTGCTCCGAGGAGCTTACAATCTAACTTAAATTGTAAACTCTTCGAGGCAGGGATTTCCTTTCCTATTGTTCGATTTTGCTGCACTTATTGTATTATTATAATTCCCTGTACTGTATTTTGTGAAGCGCTGAGTTCACTTTTGGCGCTATATAAATAAAGACATACAATACTGTACTTCAACGTCAAGCAGAAATCTTACAAACTTAGATTGTAAGCTCTTCGGGACAGGGACTCCGTTTCCTATTGTTACGCTTATCCCCACTAGGTGTTATATTTGTAGGTCACGTGCATTACTGCTGTGAAGCGCTATGTACATGGATGGCGCAATATTAAGATCTACATACATCTCGCATTATAAGAACACAATATTCAAGGAAGTTCTCATCTTTCCAAAAGTCCAGCAAAACGGTAAGTTGCATGCATTATCCAATATTACTATCCAATTAAAACATTGACCCTTTCAGGGTTAGTAAAAACAACTTACAGCAGAAAGTCTCACTCCTCCAGGGGTGGACAATTGCCCCAGCTTCCTGGCAGGCAGCGGAGTATCCTGCCAGGCTACGACAACATGCTTCTCGGCTGCCATTTTCCACGCAAACATCGGTCAAGCAATTTTCAAAAAATATGTGGGGGGACACGAGGGACTGACAGGCTCCAAAGGGCCCGTTCTTTTTCAGGAGGAGTCCACAATGTTGTGTTCCCTCAAACGCCGCTCTCAACTCTCTGTGACAGTCAGGGCTAAAGATCGCTGGGTTGGGACGGCACTCTATGCCTGGGTGGGAGAGCCATCCCGACAGCAATTCTGTGGCATTCAGACCTCCATAATCATCACTGGCATTTTGGTTAGCATTGCCACAAAGGCCGCAAACCTTTCCAGCATAGCTCATTGGGATCTCAAGCGAGAAGCGGGAGGGGTTGAAGGTCATGAGTAAGCCAAAGTCGGTGGCTAGTCGAATGGAAGCACCATGCATGGATGCCATGATTTTGCCGTTGCCAATAACTGTTGGGAGGTGTTTTGTTACACCATCAACCTGTGGAGAAAGAGGATGAGGGAGGCAGTCATTTTCAGTGCAGGGATACGACTAAGTGCATAGTTATAGAACCAACCACCTCCATGTAATTGCTGCACCACATCCGCGGAATACTCTAGCTCTATTCATATTGCTTGGGTCCCCACCATGGCTCATTAGCACAAGGAACTCAGTGCTAGGACAGTGCCAAGGCACAGAAATCACCACCCACTGCAATGGGAAGCACAAGTCTTTTAGCATAACTGAGCTATATCATAGGATTAGGGACATTTTAAAAATGCCACCTTACCTGTAATCTCCTGGTTTCTCCACATACAGTTAGAGTATGTCCATAAACGTTAAGCACCACATCTCCTAGTCGTAGCATTGTATCACTTCCCATAGGTTCTCCCCTCAAATGGACCTCAAAAGCAGTCACGTTGCTGGGTTCACACACTTTGCCCATAATGTAGGAGCAGTTTCCATTTGCATCAAACGTGGCACCATCAAAAGAATGATAATGGAGGCTGCTAGACGCCCAGCAGGTTGCCAACTTTCGGGGGAAACAGCCCCACACACCTTGTTTAACAATACACTCGTCTCCAGGATGGCAGGAGTTGTTCCTACACACCACTTCACCCTCCTCCAAACACGTACACAGCTCCCGGCACTTGTCGTCATAGAAAGTTTCACTTAGTTTCAAGTAGCGACCATTGTGAAGGCAACCACAGTCTTCAGGAAGTACACAGCTCTCTCCACTCAAGGTGTAGCCGGGGTCACAAGAGCAGCCCTCCCGGCATGGCAACTGGCATGGGATGGGCAGGGAGGCATTGCAAGCGGAAGGGCAACTGGGTGCACATATATCATAATGAGAATTGAGTGGGCACAGGGGACCTGCAAAACAGATTAGCCTCTTTAAAAAATAAAATAGTTTGTCAACTTGTGGTTTATAAAGCTTAACTGTAACACAGTAATGCAAAAACCAAGCACCTTTTCTTTTATTCTCATGCAATATAGGGTACAAAACCCCTCAAATGCCTCATAGGTAAAACTCTGATACAACCCCTTTGCATTGGCATAAATTAAAAAAAACCCAACTCTTCAGAAGTTTCAGACAACTCATTATGGAGAGATGCATTCTGGGTATTACCCAAAGAGACAGGAAAAAGAAAAACGGTTTGGTTTCAAACACATTCAATGATATCACAAGGTTGAAGAAATGACCATTGTTGGACAAAGATGGTACGCGACTGGATTCCAAGTGAAATGAAAAGAATAAGACTATGCACCAGAAAATGTAAGAATGGAAAACAGGAAATTTGTTGAAGCAGCTTGAAGAGGCTTGCTACCGCAGTACCTGGAAGATCATTGATAAAGCCTTCATTTAGCAGGATCAAAAAGGGCAGAAGGAAGATATACTGTATAAAATCTAATCCTCAGCTACAGTCTATTCACTGCTGGAGGAAGGCCTTCCCAATGATCTCCCAGGTACTGCAGTCACAAGCCTCACCTCCACATTGCGCCAACTTTTTTTCTGATTTCGTCCTCCCATCTCACTTTTAGGGACATGGACACACTTTCCATAGTATTCAGTGGTAGTGATAAAACAGAATATCCCATCATAACAGGCCAGTTGGTTCAATAACCCTGGCTACATCTGCAATATTTCCACACAGTATGACAAGCTTATTTTTTCCTTAACCACTCATACTCACTGCAAAAAGTGTTTGTCCTCCATGAATGGACAACAGCCCCCACTTCCTGGCATGAAGCTGTATAGCTGGAAAGAGTCTGACACATCACAGTCTCACTTCCATTAGAATGGCACAGGTCAAGTAGGCAGTCTTGGAAGTAGCCATCAGGATAGATTCTCCCATGGCAGTCTCGGAATGGCCCTTGGAGATCCTTCAGCATCCCACATCTTTCCTGGGACCCATACAGTGTATATTCTTCAGTGCCACATTTGGAACAGTTTGCTTGGCAGCGATTGCTGCATGAATGCACTTCCAGGGCAGTGCCATTAGGCAGAGAGGCACATAAGCCACAAACTGCACCTGCATAAGAGACAGGAACTCTGACCAGCAGACGGCTGTCACTGTCATATGAAACGATGAGTCCAAAGTCAGACTGTAGAATAACAGCACTCACACCACTCGCACCACTTTGGAAAAGCTGAAGTCGATTTCCATCTAGCACAAAGGGAGTGTGAACCAAGAGGCCATTCACCTAAAAACAGTGAAAATTAGACTATGGAAAATCATGCCTTTTGTTAATTCTTAAACAGAATTTGATGCCAGATAACCATTTGACCCACCTAATATGCCCATTTTTGTTACTGGATTAGGATTTATGATGGGTTCTACTCCACTCCTACATTTATTACTGCAGCCCTTGTTTGATACACAGTTCATAATTGGGTATCAGAAAAGGGCGGTTGGCATGTTTAAAGGCATTTTACTTACATCACAATACATTTAGTAGGATCCCATAAACAGAAGTCAGTGAATCCAGTCGTCTGACAATTAAATTCACTATGTAACCAGTGTATAGGAGCAGCCCATCATCGCACACACAGTGTGCTGGAGCGGTCGTCAATGCTCACTTCCGAGTCTTGCCGCTGTGGAGCCAGTCTCACAGATTTTTTGCATCAGCAGTCTCAGTCTTTGGTGGAGTCTGATCAACGTCAGTCATTTTCCCATTACAATGTCATTTTTAACCCAGACCCCTCAAAGTTTTACCAAATTCAATTCATGTAGGTGGTCAGAGGTATCCAATGTTAATTAAAAAGTAGCAGCAATTTATTATATATTTATATATATTGAGCCTTATCACAAGATTTGAATTAGTCAAGGCTATAAAAAAAAATAACTGCTAAAAAGATTTAACACACTATTTAATCTTACCACAACTCCCTTGTGCTCCTGGCTTAGGGTCACGGTTGTTCCATAGACTGTAATGTCAACAGCTTTGGCATAGGCCGAATCCCATTCCGCTCCTTGCCGGTTTACCACACGCACATCAAAGTCCTCCAGGCCCGGAAGCGGAGAGCACAGGCCTGCTATTTTTGATTTGCAGGGGCCCTTGAAACTGTAGCGCTGGTTATCAAAAACAATGTAGTGGGGGTCTCCATATACGGAGCATGAAATATATGGTTGAGGATTGCAGGACCACTGACCGCCAACGAGTTCACAACTCTGGCCTAGATCACAGCCTTGGATCTGGTGGCACTGCACTTCATTTGGTGCACGGCAGTAACATTGTGTGCGGCAATCACTACTGAGAAATTCTTTTCCATGGGGATAGTAATGACCATCCCACATGCAGCCACACTGGTCAGCAGGAATGCAGCGCCCCATGCTAAGTTGGAACCCATCATCGCACACACATGCCTCATAGCACGGCTTAATATCACACAAGAATGAGTCCGGAGAGCCAGAGCAGGTACGAGGACAAGATGAGGAACAGCTTTCATAGTGGCTATGAGGAGGACAATGTAGGTCTGTGGAAGTGAATGAAGACAAACACTGAAGCTTCAGCGCTAAACCCAGAAAAACACAGCAATACCCATTTTTCTCCACTTACCACAAACCGTAAGATTTCGCCATTCTGTCAAGTTCCCACCTTCCTCTATGCATGCTTGTGCGTAAGCCTCCAAGGATGAGCAACCTTGCGACACTCCACCCTCACAGACATCAAACACACAGCTGTCAACAAAGGGTTTTGGATCCAGCATCACATGGCATGCCTGAAACACCCCTCCAAGCTCCATCAGGTGACAAGGTGTGGGGACTGAAGTACTAGTTGTGTTCTCAGGACATTCCTCATAGTTGCCTGAAGCACAATCCTCTTCATCACCATCTGTCAGCCAGGTTTGGTCTGGCGTGATCACCTCCTCCCCTCTTCCCGTTGCATTTACTAGTTGCTTAGAGCTATAGTCACCACACATCCCAGTTAGGATTCCAGAATAGCTGCTAGGGATTCGAAGATGAATGAAGCCGTGTGCACCAATTAGAACATGCAGCCCAAATGAGAAGTTTGCCACCGTGGCTACACCATACTGTGTTATGTTTAGTCTGCCACCTTTAAGAGTCACCGGGAGATACTGCTCCATCCCATCCACCTGAAAGAGAACCAAAATGACCAAAAAGAAAAAGCATAGGTGAGCTGAAAAGAAATATGAAGAATTGTGATCATATTTATTGTAAGCGACTGGAGATGTAAAATGCTGATGTTCTTCACACTTTCCCCCCTCCCCCCCTCCCCAGGTACAATATTTCAATTACAATTTATATAAAAAGGGGAAGTAATAATTTGGATCACCAGACATGTTACTTTTGATAGATAATTCTCAAACAATCCAGGGGGAGCATATAAGGGAAAAGAAGACAAACAGTGCATACAATGTAAGTGTAGATGTACTGTATGGGATGTTTGAAATACAGCACTATATATTCTTGGCTCTTATGCTCAGCCTACTCACAGGATACAGGAGAAAGTCAGGCACTTACAAGAAGGGCTGCTACCCATATTGTTCAGAGGAGGTGTTGATCAGGACTCTCATCCAATGGCACAAGGGGTGGTGAATGAATGATGTGGAGACATAGAAGAAACTACCTGGGGTGACACTCCTGACGAAGCCGGAACAGTTTTACTGGGCGAAACGCGTAAAGTGCTTTTTGGACCCCGAGGCGATCCGTACCTAACCACCCCCACAGTAAGAGTGACGTCAGACGCTCCGACGGACGCGACACAGCAGAGAGGCGGTTCCTGCACAGATCTCACAAGCAGAGGGGAACAACACACTGAAGGGAGGTGGTGAGAAAGATTGCAGTGCGGTGACCCACATATTCACCATTTGTGTGATACATGCCTTGATTTTATTGCTCAATTGTGAGTGCGCTTTTTATATTTTATACATAAAAGAACATATTTACTTTATTGATCTGTGCTATGGTAGTTTCTTCTAACCCTTCTTGCAAGTGCCTGACTTCCTTCTGTATCCTGTGTGTAGGCTGAGCATAAGGGCCAAGAATATATAGTGTCGTATTTCAAACATCCCATACATCTACACTTATATTGTACAGTATGCACCGTTTGTCTTCTTTTCCCTTATATGCTCCCCCTGGATTGTTTGAGAATTATCCATGCATCTTGGAACCCGTGAAGACAGGTCCCACCAGAGGGTTTGAGCTGGGATATTAGACCTTTATGTTTTCATCTATTTATCACATTCGTGTAGTATATAGTTATAAACACATTTATTGTTTATATTCACTTATAGCAGTTCGTGCCTTTTTCTTTCACCTTCACGTATTCACTTTTGATTGATACACATTAATAAACTATAGTTAAAATAGGTTACAAAATATAGCTCTTTAATAAAAGGTCGTCTTGACACAATTTATTTATAGCGACAAAATTAACAATCACGACATTACTTATTTTTAATAAATAGTAATGTCATCCCCCCCATATGGCGGAAGGAAGGTATGGTCAATTTATATACACTTTTTCTGGAACCTGGATGTGTTAACCTCTACGGCTGTGGATTGTGATAGTTTTCCAGACAATCGTTTCTTACCTACCCACTCAAGCCCTATACAGTACATGAATTTAAGGATACCTTGAGGGTATTTTTTGTTGGAATACATATGCTCTAGGTCTGTCACTAGTTTTAAGCACCACACGTTTTTTTCTTGACTTTTTTTATTTAAAAAAAATGCAAACAAACTTCATTTAATACACTCCTTTCTCTGTATAATCCTTGGTAGTTTTTTTTTTTTTTTTACTCATTAACATTAATAAAGACTAAGGGCCTCATGCAGAGAGCAGCGTTATCGGGAAAAGCGACATTTTTTGACAAAATCTGCCTTTAGAAAGGCAGGTAATGGCGAGTTTTGAAACAAGCGCCATTTTTTTTTTAATTTGAAAATCTCGCCGCGCGGCTGGCGAGAACCTAAATCTCTCCAGTGTTAAAAACGTCCGTATTCAGAAAGGCGCAATCGCCATCTAGCGGCTGTTCGCGCCAACAAAATGGCGCAATTTTCAACATTTACCTCCGCCAACAAAAGTTGGCAAGAAGCTGGAGCTCGGCGGCCGGTGGGGGAAAAAAAAAAAAAAACGCGATTTTTTTTACAACATGTTTCAACAGCGCGCATATCGCCGGTTGAAACTCTCCATATGCAGACATGATTTTAAATGCAGTTTTATGATCTTTCTGCATATGGAGATTAAATCACGCCAAAAAAGGTACTATTTATTACTATCTCCAATTTAGGCTAAGGTCCCGTTGCACGCGTCCGCACGGCTGGCTTGCTTGCCGGCGGCGCGTGCAACTCGCTGTACCGCGATCTGCGGTCTACAGGATACTTTTCTTGGAGTGGGGGGGGGGCGTGGCCAAACGGGTCGAGGGGGGCGCGGCCATGACGTGAGGGGGCGCGGCCATGACGTGAGGGGCCGGAGCGGGAGGTGGGCGGGAGTGGGAGGATTGACAGGGAGGGGGGGGCGTGGCTTGAGCGGAGGGACCCGCTACTCTTCCCCCCCCTCCCTCCACGGGCTGCCACGGGCTGCAGGTAAGTAAAAAAAAACACACACACGCAGGCAGGCACTCACGCACTCATACACACACACACACACACACACACACACAGACAGAGACAGGCACGCACGCACTCATACACACACACACAGAGACAGGCACGCACACAGACAGGCACACACATACACACACACAGGCAGGCACGCACGCACTCAGACACACACACAGAGAGGCACTCACGCTGCTTTCACTCCACACTCCTCCCCGCTCCCCGAAGCCTCTCCTCCTCCCGCAGCCTCCCCTCCCCATTGGCTCACAGCCACACCACGTGACGCGTCAACGCTAGGAAACACCATTCTGTGGTGTCTCCTAGCGGCTGACGCGCCACAGCGTGTAGTCAGCTGTGCAGCCAGTGGGGACCGGGACCGGCTCGCAAGGATTCCCCTGCTGGTGGGGAACTCGCTACATTGCCGCCCGCGCCAACGAGCGCAGCGGGTCCCAGGCCTAATTCCACCGCTGCTCTCTGCATAGGCCCCTAAGATCTGACCTAATATTGAAAACGCCGGATTTTCTCTGATACAACGTTGAGTGGGCATTCAAATAATTTATGAAGCACCAATTTATATTAGCTTTTTTGTACTATGTATATTTTCTCTTTTTTATGATGGAGGTGGTTACGCTTTGAAGTTTTCTGCTGCCTTGCTACATTAGATGTTGGGAAACATCTTCAGAAAGAGCTGCATCTCCTTTAGGGTGATATTCAATTTAATATATTCCAACTCTAAACTGAGCTTCGATCTTTGACGTACTTTAGCCGTTTGAAGCACAGCTTTATGAGATTCACCATTGGTGTTTTTTGCTTTGCATCACATTTAACTGTTAACGAAGCGCCAACACTACTAACCCAGCATTTACTTAGCGAATGACCAAACAGTGGCTAAAGAATTCTCCAAAAGGAGACACACACACACACACACAATCCCGCTTCCATAGATACTTGCCTCTGTAGGAGGTACCAGTTGCCGCTCTGCAAGCAGGGTTCACTAGCAGAGTTTCAAAGTACCTGCACCTTACGAGCCAATAGGAAGCTGGGACATCGGGTGCAACTTCCTATTTGCTAGTGAGACGCGGGAGCTTTAAACTTTACAGAGATACTGACACCTGTCAGAGGTAAGTATCTCCGGAAGCAGGGGTTTCCCAGAGCTGAAATGGAGTTCAGCTCCAAGACCCCGTGCTTCAAACCTATGTTATAAAATAAAAAATAAAAGGCGCATTAATTGCTCTTTTAAGACTATTTGATTATAATAGGGATTCAAGTCATTAATGAGGCATCAACGTTCATATTCTTATGGCAGTTGGTAGGCACTAGTTACAAATGCTTATGCACTTTCATTGCACCTGAGAAAGGGACATTTCCCCCAAAACATTGTGTATTTGTTTTCTGCTACAATAAAGTATCATATACAAGTGAACCGTTACCTCATGGAATGAGGTAAAGGAAGTGGTTCGATACACAGGAGATGTTAGCAGTCAGAACCAGGGCCGCCAATAGGGGGTGTGGGGGGGATGGGGGGCATCCGGCCTGCTACCTGTGGTCCCATCCCCCCTCCCTGCCAATATGGGACAGAGGGAAAGGCCATGGCGAGCCCGCACGCCAATTCAACTTCCCCTGCGCGCCCGCCAACCCAGCTTCCCCTGCGTCCACCAATCTCGCTGCCCCCACCCCTGGCGATATCGGGGTGGGGGGTAGGGAGCGTCTGGCAGGCAAGGAAGCAGCACCCACTCGTCAAGGTCAGTTAAAGGCAGACATCTTTCTTTTGTTGAAAATATAAAAAACAAAACACATTGCATTGTAATGTTTTTTTCCGTATTACAAGAAGAAAACAGTAAAAAGTAAAAGTTCCGTGCTAAATAATATTTCTTCATGGTAGGTGCGCTATGGGTTCGGGGGACAAGCGCCTGCTCCTTTCATTTGTCCTGGGCCCCATGATTTCTGTTGGCAGCCCTGGTCAGAACTGAGGGGGGGGGGGGGGGAGTTTGGTGTTAAGGGCAGCACAGCAGTGGCAGTAAAACACAACAGTGTGCTACAGAAATCAGTAACTAAACTCACTTGTATGGTTCTAGACACACTACACAGGAGGACATGGGATGTTTTAAGTATGATCCACAGGCAACCCTGTCTGGTTATTGAGCCGTTCCTTGTTTCACAACATATTCATCACCTGCAGTATGTTGAGAACCAGAGCTTTAACCGAGTTTGTCAGACATGACAGCACCTAGATCATTAGCTTTGATAAAACTACTATGTTTTTTCCTCAGCTGTTCTTCCATGCTAAAAAGTGTCACACACAGGATGGACACTGCTGGATTTTGAACTATAAAAAAGACCCACAAAAGACTGAATAAAATGATGAAACAGTGCACGCATGAACCAGCAAGGGATGGGTTAAAGGTTGAATGCAGAATAGGGTTAGTTTGAAGAAAGTCAGCAAGATTATCTTAAACAAGCTACAGACACATACAGCTGCAGGGAACAATGAAGAATTGAATAAGGTCTAGAGACAAGTGACCTTCCCTGAAGATAAGACTTTTGCAAGGGGGTTATCTTGACTAACCTAAGTCTGCTAAACACATCAAAGACCATTCCCTATACTGGACCACAGAAAGAAGATAACTGGAAAAAGCAGACAAGAAGATAGAGGAAAAGGGGAAAAAAAACCCTGGAGCATATTTGGGGATCTGATTAGATAAAAGAAGCAATACTGGTAGGACCGGAAACCTATGCAGTTTTAGTCATAAAAATGTAAAAAAAAAAAAAACAATACAATTAAATGAATACTAACATTGGTATTGATTTTTGTATTCCTAAACCTAGATTGAGCTTAAATACCTGAAAGTGTTACCAAATTATTAATAACAATAACACTTAAGCAACTAAAAGTTCCAAAGGATTACAAAGGACTATCGGGGAAAAAAATGTGATATTTCGTAATTATAGATTATGATCCATAATGTCCTGAAAACTACTTGGTCTTGCTGTTGCTGGGCACTAGGGCCCAGATAAAAGTTAGAAAGGTAAGGCTAAGGCCCCGCTCCCAGAATCAGTGCGCCCGCACTGCAGACAGGCGGGGCGCTGACATACACAGACCGCGATATGCGGTCTGTAGGGAGCAGGAGCGGGAGGTGGGCGGGAGTGGGAGGTTTGAGCGGGAGGGGGGGCGTGGCTTGAGCAGAGGGACCCGCTACTCTCCCTCCCCTCCTTCCACAGCTCGGGTAAGTAAAGCAACACACACACACACACACTGACAGAGGCAGGCACTTACGCACACACACACAGACAGAGGCAGGCACTCACGCACACACACACACACAGACAGGCACACACACACAGACAGAGGCAGGCACTCACGCACTCAGACACACACACAGACAGGCACGCACATACACACACACAGACAGGCACTCACGCTGCTTTCCCCCCACACTCCTCCCCGCTCCCGAAGCCTCTCCTCCTCCCGAAGCCTCCCCTCCCCATTGGCTCACAGCCACACCACGTGACGCGTCAATGCTAGGGAACACCATTCTCTTGTATCCCATAGCGGCTGACGCGCCACAGCGTATAGTAAGCTGTGCAGCCAGGGGGGACCGGCTCCGCAGGATTCCCCTGCTGGTGGGGAACTCGTGTGTGGCCGCCCGCGCCACCGAGCGCAGCGGGACCGAGGCCTAAGAACCCGTTCTTATTGTATTTGAGTCACTATAAGAATACCTCCTCCTTGGTTAACGTGTGATCTCAGAAATCGTGCCGATGTTGGCCACCTTTTGGTGACGTGTACAAATGTGGTTTATTATTTCCACTTTAATATAGTGTCTCAACCTTCTGAGCGTTATATGCAGGTTACCTTTTATTAGGGAGGCCGCGTTCTTACACTGTATGTTTGAAGATATAATTCTAGCTGGGCTGTTCCTGCAATTTATGTAGTGTGTCTGTGGGTTGGTATAACGGCAAAAGAACACACAGTACAGGCTTACCCCAGGGTCCCGCTGCATGGACTGAGAAAGAGAAGTTTGCAGTTATTGCGTCCTCCTGGCGCTGTATTAATGATGCTCTTGGTCCGAGTGGCATTAATATACCGCAGGGATGACGCAAGGACTGCAAACTTCTCTCTCGGCCCATGCAGCGGAGCCCCCCATAAACCTGTATGTTCTTTTGCCATTATACCAACCCACAGACACTATATAAACACCAAATGTGTGCCAGGGTGTTTTCCCTTTTCTTGCACTTTTATAAGGGGCTGAGATCCCCCCTTGTCACTTGGCTGCAGCAAAATTCAAATGTCTAAGTATAGTTCACTAAGAAATTCACTATAAAACACTGTAGTTAATATATTAACGCCTTCATTCTTTTCCTTTTGACAACATACAGCTAGAGTGGGGGGAAATAGAGCAGTGGGGTTTTTTTTGGTTAGGAAACCCCAGATTTTGATTTTGAAATTCTGGGGGACACACAGTCCGGAAGTTGATGCAACTTATGGCACCGATAGGGAGAGGAAGTATAGCAGTGACCGAGCAGCTGCTCCTGAGCTCAGGAGCCACCGGATCGCTGATCTGTGGGGGTGCCGCCTCGCAAGGGACAGCTGGGAGAGTTGTCCCACCTCTTGCCCTGGTGGCCGCGGAACCCCGGTTGAAAAATCACTGAAAGAGTATGAAAGAGTATGCATGATGTAAGAATGAAGTAGAAATACTGATTACCGATTCCTTCAGGTATATTATAGGCACACCAGTGCTTTAGGAGAGATCAGTTGTCTTGACCAGATGTTTGCCCTCTTCACACTGAGGCAACACACTACTATAATCTTAATTGTTTGTGGTGCTAATAAACTAAATTTACTCTGAGAAACATTTCTGCGTTGAACTCACCTTCCTTTAGACGCACAGCGATTTAACTCAAATTCTGCAACTCGCCTGGACTTGGTTTAGAAAAGTGAAAGTAGTGAATAAGTACAATTAAATTATAGATTTGTAGACCGCTAATAAAAAGGATGACTCAATACAGTACACAACTATTTTAATGCTATATAGTACAGAACCAAAATAAGCCACACCTTCAGACAACAAGAAAAGCAGTCCCAGTGTAAAGTTCAATGCAGTTTAGACCCTGTACCACTCACCATAACTCCTCCGGGCACTATCCCTGGTATGGTCACCGTCAATCCAAAGGCTCTGATCCGGGCTGCAAAGTCTGGTATGGGTTTCCTTTCTACGCTAAATGGCTGAGAACTTCTCCCATCCCCAAGGGATGCAATCAACACACGTGTGCAATTACCAAGATGAAGATGACTGCCATGAAATGTCCGATAGTGAGACTTGCCCCAGGCCATGCAGGTTTGGTGTAACCTCGGAAGGCAGGTTGATGCACTTCCGACCACATGGCAAAGTTCCTGTTCTCTGCATCCAGCAACCCTGCACAGACTTCGCACTAGGCAAAGGAGAGAAAGAGGGACATGGAAGATCAATGAACATTTAGAGCTACTAAAAATAAAAAGGGAGTGTGTCAAGAGTCAGCAGGGCCAAAGTAAGGGCCAATGATAAATGAGAATGTATTGAACAATCTATTGAATGGGGACAATATATAGACAAAATCTGAGTCATTACATGTGTAAAATGTAAACAAGCTAAATATAAAAAGGTTTATACATAAAAACACACAAGATGAGTAGAAAAAAAACAATTGCTACATAGTGATGTTATTTTAACCAACCCCAGTAAGTTGGGTTATCAAGCTTATCTGCTCATCGATTCATAACAATCTCACTGTGGTGTGAGTTTTCTACTTAATATATTAACTTTTAGTTTCTCCTTTAGCATCAGTAAGTTGGGCCCTAAAAGCTTGCACTGTAAACACCAGTTAATCATATATTTGCCCAATAACGTTGCGCAAAATAGCCCCCCCTAATGTAAAAACGGATTGTACATGAGAAGAGCTGCAATAGGTGAAAGTTATACGTTCCCACTGAATGTTACAATGAAATAGAGAGGCAGAAAAGCCACATAATACTGAGCCTATGAAATTGGAGATGAGAAAATATGGGCCAAGTTGCAGGTAAGATGTAAAAGTTGTGCATACCTTTATCCAGACATATTCCTTGTACTCCATACGCATTCATCTTTGCTATACCAACAGTGAATAGTTCAAATGGGAACTCTGGGTGAGAAAGAATATTGTAGCCACTTTCCTGCGCAAAAGGCATTTGCGCCCACAGCATGTCTGTGCCTGGGACATCCTCCCATTTTAGATTTGGCAAATTCCCATGGTTAAACTGTAACCCAGCGACACTCTTTCTTTGGGCTACCAGCAAAGCGTAGTTTATAAAATTACGTTTTGAAATGAGAGAATAGGCAGTGCAGAAGTCTTCTGCAGGTAGGATATTAATTAAGAATACATCATAGCTAAGTGACCTCAAGAATCCACCACTGCCATACAACAAGACCATGATCCCCACAGTGCTCGAGATATACATTGGTGTGGATGAGTCAACTGGAAATGCTTCCAATTCCCCGGGAGCCAGTGTTCTATTTAGCAGACTGCTTCCATGTGTTACCTCAATCACTGTTTCAGCAGCTGCTATGATGTAGACTGTATTGGGGGTCTTCTCAAAAAGGACTGGCGGAACAACAAATTGAGAACCCCAGGAAGTCACTGGAAGGAGCTGCAAACAGATGTGGTTGCACTGCGTATGTTTCCAAGCACAACTGTGGCCTGTGAATACTCCTACAGGCTCCTGGGAAACAAGATGGCTCCCTGACAAACTCTGAGTGCTCTGGAGCTGTACAGCTTCCCATGGGCCCAGTGTGAGGTTAAGCTTCTCACCAGGAACATAGCTTGCATTCTCCAACAGAACAAGCCCTTTCAGGAGGACCTCAACTAGATTGGGCTTCGGACCATTGACTATGGCTATCTGCCCAAAGGTATCTGTTGGCCCAGTGTCGGGTGTGACCATATAGTATTCCTTCCCCCATTCCATTATTGGGTAAACAACGCCTAAACTGCTAGTATAAGGCCTTTCGTTGGAAGCCACCACTGATACTTCCTTGTTGGAGGAGATACAGATGGTCATTTTGTATCTGGCACTATGCAGAAGCTCAGACTCCCTTG
Organism: Ascaphus truei; assembly: GCA_036426205.1. Classification (NCBI taxonomy): domain Eukaryota; kingdom Metazoa; phylum Chordata; class Amphibia; order Anura; family Ascaphidae; genus Ascaphus; species Ascaphus truei. The sequence continues at coordinate 7,774,469 of CM071572.1, forward strand.
GTAATACAACAGTAACTGGGGAGCCAGGTCTTAGAGAGAGGACCTTCTTGAAACTCATGTTGGGAAACCAGACCGTGGCTTGAGTATCCAGAGAGAATGCTGTGAGGACAACTTCTAGATGTGGTTTCCCATGGTTGGGGAGAAAGTTCTGCATGAAGACCAGAGCAAATTCCTTTCCCAGGGGTTCAGAGATACCAAAACCTAAATAGTGCAAGAGAATAAATATTACACAATACATCCCTCTACAAATATTTGTGGTCCTTTAGATTTACCTTTTCACAGTACACTGCGCCCTTACAAGGTTTACCCATAATAATCCTGATTGTTTGCTCAATCCCATTGGCCCCTTAGTTGGCGTTTCTTCCTACAGAGGCTCAGGTTAAGCAATATATTAACACCTTTATTGCCCGAATGGTTCAAAATGCATCTGTGCCTGGGATACCACCACATTTTAGATTGTATTGTATGTCTTTATTTATATAGCGCCATTAATGTACATAGCGCTTCACAGTAGTAATACATGTGGTAATCAAATAAATAACAGAGCATGGGAAGTGCTTTAGACATAAAAGTAACATTAAGGAAGAGGAGTCCCTGCCCCGAGGAGCTTACAGTCTAATTGGTAGGTAGGGAGAACGTACAGAGACAGTAGGAGGGAGTTCTGGTAAGTGCGTCTGCAGGGAGCTAAGCTTTATGTATCATGTGTTCAGAATATCCACAGTGCTATTCATATGCTTCTTAAAGCAAGTGTGTCTTAAGGTGGGTATTAAAGGTGGATAGAGAGGGTGCTAGTCGGGTACGGAGGGGAAGGGCATTCCAGAGGTGTGGGGCAGTCAGTGAAAAGGGTTTAAGGCGGGAGAGGGCATTAGATAAATTGGGTAGAAAGAAGACATCCTTGAGAAGAACGCAAGAGTCTGATGGTGCATAAAGAGAAATTATGGCTGAGATGTAAGGCGGGGCAGAAGAGTGTAAAGCTTTAAAAGTGAGGAGAAGAATGGAGTGTGAGATGCGGGATTTGATCGGAAGCCAGGAGAGGGATTTCATGAGGGGAGATGCTGAGACAGATATAGGAAAGAGTAGAGTGATTCTGGCAGCAGCGTTTAGGATAGATTGTAGGGGAGACAGGTGAGAGGCAGGAAGGCCGGACAGCAGGAGGTTACAGTAATCAAGACGGGAGAGAATGAGGGCCTGAGTCAGAGTTTTAGCAGTCGAGCAACAGAGGAAAGGGCGTATCTTTGTTATATTGCGGAGGAGAAAGCGACAGGTTTTAGAAATGTTTTGAATGTGAGGGGCGATTGTGAGAGAGGAGGTGACCCCTAGGCAGCGTGCTTGGGCTACTGGGTGGATGATCGTAGTTCCAACAGTAATGTGGAAGGAGGTAGTAGGACCAGGTTTGGGAGGAAGTATGAGGAGCTCCGTTTTAGCCATGTTGAGTTTAAGGCGGCGGAGGGCCATCCAGGATGATATAGCAGAGAAACATTCAGAAACTTTGGTTTGTACAGCAGGTGTAAGGTCGGGTGTTGAAAAGTATATTTGTGTGTCGTCAGCATAGAGGTGATAATTAAACCCAAAAGATGTTATTAGGTCACCTAGAGAGAGTGTGTACAAAGAAAAGGAGGTCCCAGGACAGAGAGCCCTGGGTTACCCCCACAGAGAGATCAAGAGGAGGAGGAGGTGTTAGCAGAAGAGACACTGAAAGTACGATGGGAGAGGTAGGATGAGATCCAGGATAGAGCTTTGTTACGATACCAAGAGTATGGAGAATGTGAAGGAGAAGAGGGTGATCCACGGTGTCAAATGCTGCAGAGAGGTCGAGTAATATGAGCAGAGTGTAATGACCTCTGTCTTTGGCAGCATGGAGGTCGTCAGTTATTTTAGTGAGGGCTGTTTCCATGGAGTGAGCAGTGCGGAAGCCAGATTGTAGGGGTCTAGGAGAGAATAGGTGTTGAGAAAATGGAGCAAGCGAGAGAATACAAGACTTTCAAGGAGTTTAGAGGCAAAAGGCAGGAGGGAGACAGGTCGATAGTTAGAAAGACAGGTAGGGTCAAGCTTGTTGTTTTTGAGTAATGGTATGACTGTTGCATGTTTGAAGGAGGATGGAAAGGTTCCAGAGCAGAGGGAGGAGTTAAAAATGTGTGTGAGCGTAGGGATTATAGTAGGAGCAAGAGGTTTTAGGAGATGGGAGGGAATGGGATCAAGAGGGAAAGTGGTAGAGGGAGAAGAGGCAATCAACAGCGACACATCCTCCTCTGAGACAGTGGAAAAAGAGTCAAGGAAGGCAGGAGGAGAGTTAGGAAGAGGTGTAGGATGGGAGGAAGAAACAGAGGGGATGTTCTGCCGTATGGATTCCACCTTTCCTTAAAATAGTCAGCAAAGTCCTGAGCGGAGATGGAGGAAGGAGAGGCAGCTGAGGGTGGTTTGAGTAGAGTATCAAAGACAGAGAACAGTCGGCGTGGGTTGATGAGGAAAATGCATTTCTTTGCAATTCATTGATTGCCCATGCAGCAGTGAAGGAGTTAAAAAGGAGACAGCCATGTTATGGTGGACTCTAAAATACATTATCCTGGTTTCAGATCTACTCCTCGCTGTGGGTGAGCAAGTATCTCAATTTGCTTCAAGTAGCACGAGTTAGATTATTGTGTGCAGGGATTCAGTGGATCATGGACTAGCTCTCCTGTGTATAGCAGTACGCTCACCACTTCAAACAAAAATCAACAAAGTAGTGCTGTGGTACTATTTGAATCTTCCCAGTTACTATAGACTAGTTTATAAATTCTGTGCCTCCACCCCCCACCTGCAGTAGTAATCTCTGTTGTGGCAGCTCTTCAACAGGGGTTGAACCTCAAATAGATACTTACCTCCATCTAGGCATAGGAAGAAGACCAACAGAATCGTTTTCACACCCATTGCTGCAATATAAAACAGGACCGTTACCTGCAGAGAACTTCTATAACCATTTGGTACAGTATGCTCAACAGATCTAAAAGCCAGTGATATCAAAAAGGTTTCCCCCGCACATGGTTAGTTTGAAAACAAGCATAAACTGCAGTTCCTAATTTAATAGGAGTTAAGACTGCTCTATTTGAACCGGTTTGTTGCTACAAGTGTAAGCAGCGCATCGCAAAGGAGTTAATCAAGCACCCAAATATAGGAGAAAATAAAACTGCGTCCCCTCCTATAGATGGACAACCTATATTTCCCCCTTCTCCTGTACCAATGTCCGTGCCATACTGACCAACACTCCCAGAGGGACTACAGCCTGAGATTAGTAAAAAACAAGTACAGTATATTGTTTGTACTTTATTAGCATGTGAATATCAGTATAGATATCCCTTTCTCTCCCACATCTCACTGCAATAGTTCACATGTTGGACAATATATCCCTATTTACAGACCCGGGCTGTGTTGGATTAAAGCAAACAGTCACTTTGTTTTAGCTTTCAGTACAAACTTGCATTTTCAGTGTGTCAATGTACTGTAAACTCCAGTTTTTACCTAATTATAATACATTTCCTAGCTATTCCTTTTGATGAGAAGACAACAGAATATGTATAATCTGCTCTTTATGGGGTAGAAACAATCACAATAGCATATATTAAATATGACTTGATTGAGAACATTAAGTGTCCTGCCTATCTTTTCCAATCATATCTAATTGTTTTGCAGATCTGTTTGCACACCAATTTCCCCACATACCCAAAGAACACCACAATAGTCAGTCAGCTAAAATCTCTTGTTCTCAGCACCTCTTACCCTTACAAGCAAGGAAAAGGGAGGAGTGTAATGAGCTACTTTATATCAATTGCAACCAGAGCTGCCACCTGGCTGCATCTTAACCATTCCAACCCCAAAGAGGCCTACAAGACATATTTTAAAATGTGTGGCAAGTCCTTCTGGATGGGTTAAAAAAAAAACTCAATGCTGTTTTTTTCAGGGGATGAACAATGTAAAAGCTTGAACTGGCTCCCAATAACCTTAGGCTGCGCTTATAGTGCCAGCGACAGCGACGTCGCGTCAAAACAAATGCATTGCCGCCGTAGGGTGCGCTTCTAGTAAGCGCGGCGCGACGGAGCGACGGCTTGTCGTGATCGCTGGTAGTCATCTCAATTTGATTTTTCCAGCGACCGTAGTCTGACGTCGCCGGCACTATAAACGCAGCCTTAGGCCTCGTCCAAAGTGATCGCGACCACGCGCGTGACGCGAACAAGAGACAACTCCTCTATGAGGCCGAACACAGTGGGCGCGAGCGCACGATGAATCACGACAGCGCAGCAGCATTTCCAGAAGACAAGATTTTTGTTTTTTGCCGCTGCGGCCGAGCGACGCCCGCGTCACGTGGGCGGTTTAGCCAATGAGGGCGAGTCAGCCTCGTGACATCACGGCCACGCCAACTTCATGACCACGGCACGCCACAAGCGATCTGAAGTCCACAGATTGCTCAAGCAACAGGTGCGTGCAGCGTGCAGCGTGCAGCGTGCTCTCCCACCCTTGCGTCACGCCAGCTCTATGGACTTGGTCTTAGACATCATATATGTTAAAGGATGTTCTCATTTAGTGTCTATTCGCAGTGTAACATCTGGTGAACACTAAAGCTGTACCTTTAATGCAGTCAGATGGCAATCCAAATGAGGTCTAGGGCCGCGCTTATAGAGCCGTCGATGGCGACGGCGACACGACGGGTGACGTCACCCATCACCGTCGCCACAGGCGAAAGTTTATTTCGTATATTTCGCTGTGCCCTTGAAAAATCAAATATTGCCGGCTACCAGTTTTCGCGACTATAAGCGCACGCGGCGGCGGCGGCAATGTATTTCTTTTTGGGTGACGTCGCGTCGCCGGCACTATAAGCGCGGCCTAACTTTTTAGTCAGTCAATCATTTTTTGTTGTTGTAAATCCCCAAATCTATCCAATTGCAATCATGAGACGCTGATAGACACACTGTATACATGTTTCTCATATGGAGACCTGCAGTCTGCCTTATCCACATCATCCCATCATGAGAATACCAATTGGTTTTTCCTGAACTCCATGTCAGCGTATTTGGATACCTGGAAATGCAACAATATAATGACCATACAGAAGTCCAAACTGGCTTAACCTGTTTTACCTTTCCGTCCTGTAGATTAGACCCCTTGTTGCTGATGGTACAAATGGCCTTCAGGTGAATGATCAGTCAATGTCATCTTTTTAAAGCTTAAATGACATGGAAAAAAAGAGCATAGTTCTGTTTCTTTAGTCTCATTGGATGTTGTAGTGTTGGTCTTGTTTCTAGGTCAATTGCCCCTTTACCACTTACACAGTATGATCATGTTATAGTCCTGTGACTCACTCAGGGGCTCTCACCTCCAGTCCTCAAGACCCCCCAATAGGTCAGGTTTTTCAGGATATACCCTGCTTCAGCACAAGTGGCACAATCAGTGGCTCAGTCAAAGACTGAACCATCTGTGCTGAAGCAGGGATATCCTGAAAACCTGACCTGTTGGGAGGTCAGGTTTTGAGGCTATTTCAGCTTCAGCACAAGTCTTTGACTGAGCCACTGATTGAGCCACCTGTGCTGAAGCAGGGATTAGAGATGGGCAAATCCGTTTTCCCAATTTTCTCAAATTTCCCCCCCAAAATCCTCTTCACGGTGTAAAATCCGCAAACGGGTTTAGCCGGTTTTACTCCACGCGGATTCATCCAAAACTGCGTTTGGATACAACCAGTGGACGAATGTGTAGAATCAAATCCACGGGTTGCAGAATCCACGGAGTGTATTGGTAAAAATAATTAATCATTGGCAAACCGCGAATCACCCCTTTACGAGACTGATCCGCGGAAATCCTCGGATCACAGTAACCGGCTGATCCGCTTTCACCCAAAAAATGTGCCCATGTATAGCACGGATATTGTTAATATCTGACCTGCTGGGGGGTATTGAGGATCGGAGTTGAGCAACCCTTCTCTAAGTATCTAGATTTTAATAATTAAATGCTGCGCTGCTCTAAGCTCCTTCCCTGAGTAAGGCTTAGGTCCCAGTGCCTCCGCTGCACGCGCGCCCGCGGGGCTGGCGGCGCGTGCAGCCGATACCCGGGTCTGCAGTGAGCTGCAGGAAGAGAGACCGGGAGGGGGGGGGGGCGTGGCGGGGGAGTGACGGGGGCGTGGCCATGACGTCACCCGTCAGGTTCGCCCTCATTGGCTGAACCCTGAACCACCGGGGGGCGTGGCCTAGCGCTCTGTCGCGAGTAAACTCTTGCCACAGTGCTGCGGCCCCCCCTCGCAGCGGGCCCGGCACCATTGAGGGGAGGGCTCTCGTCCCTGCAGCGTCCGCCACAGCGGGCGCTGCAGTAGCAAGCGGGACCAAAGCCTTAAGCCTGTGTGAATGTTTCCAAATAGTTTATCTCAGAAATCTTTTAAATCCACTCCACTCCAATTTGTAAAGCGTAAGGTGTTAAACAGAAGCTACTGTCCACCCCTCCTACCTCAAACAATCCATTCATCTTACTCTCACTGCATTCCTGTCCCAATCTCTTTAATGCTTGAAACGTTCTCTCTAAGGGCTGTTATAACAGCGTGCGGCCGCCCGTGCCTATGCGAACGCGTGTGCACGTGCCGCATGCTTTTCCTGTTTATAGAGCCGGGAGTGTGTATGTGTGTGTGTGTGTGTGTGTGTGTGTATGTGTGTGCATGGGTTGTGTGAGTGAAAGGAAGTCCTAAGCAAGAATTTTTAAAGAAAATAAAAGTTTAATAAATATATTTTTTTTTAGTTCTGCAATCATTGACACACACACACACACACACACACACACACACACACACACACACACACACACACACACACACACACACACACACACACGCACCACACACACACACACACATCCATACAAACACACATCCACGCATACATGCATACATACACACATACATACATTTGAGCGCAGGCAGCGGCGCAAAAAGATGATTTTCTTCATCTTCGCCGCTGTCTGTCAGCTCCCCTCTCCCTGCCGTGCACGCGCAGCCATTGTGTAGAAGGGCTGACTCACGTCAGCCAACTAAAATTCCGTGCGCGCGCACGGCGTAGCACACACCCGGCACTATAGAATGTGCAGAACTTGGATCTGCGTTGCACTCATTTAAACCCCTTCTTTGGAATGGTCACTGTTAGAAGTAAGAAATAGCGGAAGCCCAATTCATTCATATTTAATAGTCAAATGAATCTTGTGCCTCTGCAAAGATAAAATACCCATTTGTATCCATCAATGCCTTCCTCAGGCCAAATAGCTGGCTTTATTCATTGTCCATTGTCACGTCATAAAGCGGTTACCATGCAGATTCTGGGTAGGGACGTGTACATGTGATTGAGCACCAAATGGGCATATCACTTTAAATCCCCTTGTAGCCTTGGGCCCCCTTGGGCTCACAGTGACCCCCCACCCCTTACCTCAGCGGCGGCTGCGGATGCTGCCAGAAGTGTGTGTGGATGCCGGGGGTGGTGCGCGGGGGGGGGGCGTCGCCATCTTGTAGGCCATCGCGCATGCGTGGACGTTCGACCCGGCGGCCATTACAAGTCGCACATGCACAGGAGATAGCGCGGCTGACAGGCAGGGAAGGCTCCGCAGGGACTACAGCCCCTAGAAGGCTTAGGGGCATTTAGCCACATGATGCCAGGGAGCCAATCGGAAGGCCGGATTCCTCTGCTACCAGTTAGATACTTTTCGCGCGCTGCAGACCATGCCAGTCGGTGCTGGCAGGGGTCAGTGACCCTCTGCACTAGGCCAGATTTCCCCTAGGCCCCAGCTAGGCCCCGACTCCCCCGCTTGTGGTTGCTGCAGGGACCGGCCCATAGTATAGGGACACAGCCCCCTGTAGTACCATAGTGAGTGACACAGACAGGACACAGCGGTCTCCTGCCCAATGGTGTCTGGGACCAGACACCATACAAAGACATTTCTAAGGTGGTACCATCCACGTGGGACCCACCCAACTAGAGGCGGAGGCTTCGCTGGTTGCAGTACTGGGTCCGTGGACCCCATCCCTCTCAAGACCAAGCCAGCGTGCCCGGGTGTGGACACACCCGGCAGGTACCTTCTTCACGTGCACCGACATACACTGTACAGTGACAGCGCTGATCACGCCTAACGGTTGGGGGTTATAACCTTGGGGACACTTATGTGGTAGAGTGCCCGAGTGCCTCATCAGGTACTGTGAGGACATTGGTGGGCGGGTTACAGCCGTGCATGGCAAATGGGTAGCTGTAACCAGTAGCCATAATAGACATTACTATCAGTAAACTGTTATCCTGTGTTACCCGGTGTGTTCATTGTGTGAGTGTATGCTTATATATGTATATGGATCCTGTAACAGTAACATAGTAGGATCCGTTACAGGTGAGCCACAGGCAGTGCACCACACGTACACCGTATACACGTATCACACAGAGGGTGGGGATACATGTGCTACATTTGGAGGCGCTGCTGAGATCTCCAACCTGGGGTGCCCTACACAGCAGTCAATTCAGTTAGACAAAGATACAACATGTTCTCCCCATCCAAGCAACAGGTCCACGATTGGGCCTTGGAACTCAATGAATCACCCTGCCACATGGTCGCGGTGGGGGATGTACCCTTTGACATTGCCCTGCAAGAAGTCATGAACCAACTTAGGTCCCTCCCAGGGTTCTTCAAGAAAGAGCGAATGGCCTCTGCTCAGCATTAGAGTATTAGTACACAAAGGGGTGCAGTAGGGATAGTTGAAAGGGTATAATAAAGAAAGGAGATCCCTTTAAGTGCACTCAACCTTCACTTTAAGTGAAACTTGTAACTACAAGTACTGGTAAGAGATGGCTTCCCTATATAAGGGTAACCCCATCTCCACTAAATTGAAATAATATTTATTAGTATAATTTATAGAAAACACAGTGATTAAAACCTAAATAAGCGCTTATACAGCAATTCACTTAATGATCAGCTTTGAGTTAATGCCTTGACTACAGGTTAGCCAAATGTATAGTTAACTTCATAATAGAACTCTGACTCTATTCAATATCAGAGATACAAGTACCTGCCTAAAGTGACTAATCACTTAAATGATCGTGAATAAATAATAATTATCATAAAGTGCATATATACAATGTGTAAACAAACTGGGAAAAGATTGTGGGGGAGTTGCCCCCTGAGTGTTAGAGGCAATGTGTTGTTTATAACAACAAATACAGATACTCCACACAATAAAATATATAATTGCTGCCTGACAGAAAAAGGAAAGGTATTCAAGTTAAAACACTTAGAAAACCAGCAATAAGTGCTATTGTGATGTCCCTCTGGGCACTATTTTCTTAGTTAAGTATATACAATTATGAACCTAGCCAATGCAAATGTCGGATGGCTACTTATATAGCCACATATTTAGCTTATGCATTGGCAGCTCTGTGCCCAGAGGGGCATCACAATAGCACTTATTGCTGTTTTTCTAAGTGTTTTAACTTGAATACCTTTCCTTTTTCTGTCAGGCAGCAATTATATATTTTATTGTGTGGAGTATCTGTTGTTACAAACAACACATTGCCTCTAACACTCAGGGGGCAACTCCCTCACAATCTTTTCCCAGTTTGTTTTCACATTGTATATATGCACTTTATGATAATTATTATTTATTCACGATCATTTAAGTGATTAGTCCCTTTAGGCAGATACTTATATCTCTGATATTGATTAGAGTCAGAGTTCTATTATGAAGTTATCTATACATTTGGCTAACCTGTAGTCAAGGCATTAACTCAATGCTGATCATTAAGTGAATTGCTGTATAAGCACTAATTTGGGTTTTAATCACTGTGTTTTCTATAAATTATACTAATAAATATAATTTCAATTTAGTGGAGATGGGGTTACCCTTATATAGGGAAGCCATCTCTTACCAGTACTTGTAGTTACAAGTCTCACTTAAAGTGAAGGTTGAGTACACTAAAAGGGATCTCCTTTCTTTATTATACCCTCCCAGGGTTCGCCAACGTACAACAGATAGGTCGAAAGTGGGACCCCACTTTCTGCTGGCACATCCTCATACTAGCCACCCGCCACGAGGTATGTGAAAATGACACTCCAAGGACCTTACACTTCCCGGGAGTCCTGCCTCCAGGCTGTCCTGTCATTTTTCCCGAGTTGTCTCTGCCCGTGGCAGGTCCTGGCTCTGAAAGCTCCAACACCATGCCCTATCAAGCAGAAACTCTGCGTTCCTCCCACACCCCTGGGAAGTACGAAGCATTACTCACGGGGTGCTCGTTACTGTATTCTGACTCTCTCCTGCCCCGAGTGATCTTCAGCCCCAGCATACCGCAAGAAACCCCTCAATGAATGGGTGCCCAGCAAACATCATACCCTCCCGAGAGTACCGGGCGAGTCCAGAACTTACCCCTAACACAAGACCAGCCTCTCATTCAGTCTGGTCCCCAGGGAATGCAGCCATAGGGGCCACATTACCACAACTAGTGGAAGCCCTAACCATGACATCCCAAGCACAAAATTATAGGAAGCTGAAGGCGTTCTCTGGGACAATCCCTATCCCCATGGGTGAAGAAGGAATCGAGTCCTGGAGGGAACACACCCTCAAGGTGATCAACGAATGGCCCTGCTCCGAGGCGGTAAGGCGACAGAGGATCATGGAGAGCCTACGACCTCCGGCATCCACAATGGTCAGTGCGCAGCGTGACCAGGACACCGATCTCTCTGCTCACCAGATGGCGGAGCTGTTAGTGGAGATCTATGGCAAGGACGTAGAAGAAAGTAACCTATGGTCAAGTATTACGGGCTCAGAAAACGAGACAGAGAAGACCTGTCTGATTTTCTTCAGCGGATTCAACTGGTGCTTCGGAAGCTACAAATTCGTGACCTCATCCCCGCCTCAGCGGTGGACGAATACCGGCGTAAGCAATTTCTTCGGGGGGCAATCCCCACTCATCACATAGTAATTACGATTCGGTGCTCCCTACTACAGTGACCCCCCCCCCCCCCCTACATTAAAGGACATCTTGGGCTTAGTAAAGGGGCATGAAGCATACACACGGTTACATACTTCCCCGAAGGTCAAAGAACTCCTGAAGAGCGACACTCAAGGAGCCTCCGCACCAAAAGTCAAGAAACTCCTTGCTGACGGCCAAATTAGAGGAGCGGCGGGCTGTGTTCTCCACGAGCGAGATGGATGTGGGGTGCAGTCGCAGCGCCCAACACACCATCAGACTGAGTGACACTACTCCTTTCAGAGAGCGTTCCTGCCACATTGCCCCTAGGGATGTGGCCGATGTAAGGAATGTACTACAAGAGATGGAAACAGCCGGGATCGTGACCGAGTCTCGGAGTCCCTACGCCTCGCTTATAGTGGTGGTAAGGAATAAGAATGGGTCTGTGAGACTGTGTGTTGATTACCGAACACTGAATAATCGCACCGTACCTGACCAGTACACTCTACCTCGCATCGAAGAGATCCTCAATGCTCTAACCAGGAGCCAATGGTTCAGTGTCCTCGACTTACAATCTGGGTACTACCAGGTGCCCATGAGTGAAGAGGATCAGGAAAAGACAGCCTTCGTTTGCCCCCTGGGTTCAATCAATTTACGCGCATGCCCCAAGGCATCTGTGTGGCCTCTGCAACCTATCAGCGCCTAATGGAGAAGACAATAGGCGATAAGAACCCTCGGGAGTGCTTAGTATACCTGGACAATGTTATTGTTTTTGGCAAGACCATGGAGGAGCACAAAGAACAGCTGCTTAAGGTGCTGGGCCGTCTTGGGAAAGAAGGGTTGAAACGGTCACTCGACAAGTGTCAGTTCTGTCACACCTCGGTGACCTACGTGGGACACATCGTGTCTGCCATGGGAATCGCCACTGATCCGGCCAAAGTGGAGGCTGTCGTGAACTGGTCTCGTCCAGAGAATGTCATGGAGCTACAATGATACGGGACGAAAGGCCACCTCTGCCCGTCAGCCATTCGGCGATAAGTGGACGCCCGAGTGTGACCGAGCTTTCAGTGCCCTGAAGAAAAGCCTGACAGAATCATTGGTTCTTGCCTATGCTGACCTAGTAGAAAATGAGGGGTGAGGGGGAAAAGGGAAAAGAACTCTCGCTTCAGCTAAATCTACAGATTAATAAATTGGTATAAAGGTGCAAAAGGGGATAAGGAACAATTCTGAAAATGGAAGAAAGCACACCCTTTTGAAAGCACCCATTGTTTAGTATGAATTGATGATAAGTTTAAAATTCAAACTTTAATAGTATTGAAATAAAAAATATAAGGGGGAGAAAAAGTTTACAACTAAATATATCTAAAGTGAACAGGATTAAATATTACACTCTGGTGACTAGACATATAAAACAAACCAAAATGCTAAATACATTAATATCAAAAACTGAAGCAAATTTATATCCTAGAAGTTAGTAATAAATTACACTAATATTAATTAGAACCACAATAGCTCATAGATGATAATGGACAGCCCCTAAGTACAGCACTAAGAATTGTTAAAAAACCTGTATAAAAATAACCAAGTAGCGTAAGACTGATAATGTCAATATTTCCAAATAAATGACGTATAATTGTTCCTGCAGACACCTGCAGATATATGGTAAATGGTAGAATACCTAATCAAATGGCTATATTACACAGGCACACAAAATGTGTTAGAATGCCCCGAGGCACGAATCGGTGTTCGTATCAATTTACAGCCTCATTAATAAACAAACCTATTTCTGTTATTAATTCATAAATGCATCAGGTGCAAAGAGCCCACAAAGTGTGGTTATATAGCTCTGAGGCACGGATCAGGTCCGTATCCAGATATAGCCTCCTACATATAATTGTTATGCACTATTTAGTAATCAATAGGTCAATAGCTGATAAAACCTCAAAATCATGCAGTCAGGAACAAGTGTGTCACTGACAGACAGGGTGTATCAGTAAAGAAACACACAAATTGTAAGTCAGCCAAAATCAATACTGGCTACATAAAGTGCCAGGAGGAGCACTCAAATAAAACTGCAACTGTATCTAGGTAAATGCTTCCCATGTTGCTACTACCATCGTCATCGTGTAGCATTAGATACATCTAATTGTCCAATATGTTACAGTGTTGTAAATATCATTCAAGCTCAGCTGGCAGCTTTACAAATGTGTGTGTTTGTATCAGACCTGCATCGTGGCGACTTGCGGATCCTACCGGCACTCAGATGTGCCTCTCACCCTCGTTGCTGTGTACACTCGTCATGACGTCAGTCTGGTCCTGCCTCCCACCTAGAACAGCCCTACGCCAGTCTCAATGGACTAGGTGCAGTCCTACATCCGAAACACCCAGAGGGCCTCGGCCTGTGGCCTATGTCAGCCGCAGTCTGACTCTCAGTGAACAGAACTATCCCGTGCACAAGTTAGAGTTGCTCACTCTCAAATGGGAAATCGTGGACAAACTCCCTGATTACCCCTATGGAGTCACTTTCGAAGTAAGGACGGATAATAATCCACTCACTTACATCTTGACAACCGCCAAGCTGGATGCTTCCGGTCACCGATGGCTTTCAGCGCTATCCAACTACAACTTCACTCTGAAGTATAAACCGGGTCCCTTAAACATTGTGGCCGATGCCCTATCCCGATGGCCAGGACTAAGTGCTATCCCAGATGATGATCGATGGGAGGAGATCCCAGGACCAGGGATGCGAGCTATGTGCAGTACCACTGCCATTATTGATTACCGAGTGGCCTTTTCGGTGCTGCAGGTGGCAGATTAGTTGGGATGCCAGTTGCAGGCTATTCCCGCTGCTTACTGCGATCCAAAAGGGATGAATATAACCCACGACAAGGTTATACGATGGAAGGATCTGGTGGACTACCAAATAAGATATCCTGTAATCGAGCTGTCCAACAAAAGAACCCTGCACTCCTGAAACGTGCTCCCAGTGACATGGTTGCTGTACTGAAGCGGACAAGTTTGAACTCGACAACTGCTTACTCTATCGGGTGGTGCAATATCATAACCACCCGGATAGGAGACAATTGGTCCTACCTCGGAACTTACAGCATATGGTGTTGACGTCCTTACATGATGAACATGGGCATTTTGGTGAAGAAAAGAACTTTGGGTTGGGCCGAGACCGATTCTACTGGCCGAAGATGCAAGAGACGGTGGAACAACATTGCCGCCAATGTTCCCAGTGTATCCAGAGCAAGACCCTGAGGGCCCGAGCAGCGCCCATGGGCCATCTGAAAAGTTCTGGCCCAATGGACTTAATGGGCATTTACCCTGATACCAGAGGAATATGCAACGTGCTGGTCATCACGGATCATTACACACGATATGCCCAAGCCTTCCCCACTAAAACCCAGAAAGCCATCACAGTGGCAAAAATCCTGTGGGAGAAGTACTTCGTACACTATGGTCTCCCAAACCGTCTTCACTACAATCAGGGCCGGGATTTCGAGAGCACTCTGATCCGGGAATTGCTCAAAATGTTGAACATTGCTAAATCCCGGACGACTCCATACCATCCTGAAGGAGATACATTGCCAGAAAGGTTCAACAGGACACAGTTGGACATGTTAGGAACCCTGAAGGGTGCTCAGAAGACTGAATGGAGCCGACACGTGGAAGCCTTGGTACACGCGTACAACTGTACCTGCCACGAGTCAACTGGATTCTCCCCATACTTCCTTATATTTGGACGAGAAGCGAGACTGCCAGTAGATGTACGCCTTCGGGTTTCGACGGATGGGATACACAATGCCACCCATTTGAAATATGTGCAAAGATTACAGGCCAATCTGCAACAGGCTTACCAGCAAGCCGAGAAGTCTGCCGCTAAACAAAAGGCGCAACGACCATAAGGTTAAACATCGGGAGATTCGTCCTGGGGACGCTGTGCTGCTCCGCAATTTGGGAGTCCTGGGAAAACATAAGCTAGCTGACCGTTGGAGGGACGGCGTCTACGAAGTTGAATCACAGATGCTGGGCCTTCCGCTCTATTGTATAAAAGATGCGGATGGACGGATAAAAGTATGGCACCGAAATCATCTGCTTCCCATCCCACAAATAGGAGATGATGAACCCGAAATACTGGCAACACCCCTGGATGGTGAGCCGGATCCCTCGGAGGTTGGACCAGAGACTGTAAATAATACCGACCCTGAGGATCCTATGGAAGGACCCTCCCAAAGGGACCCTGAAACTCAAGGGTCATCTCCTGGAGGAACTACGGGTAAAGGGCCCCATAGGCAAACATGTAATTGGGTGGCTCCCGCGAGACAGCCCCTGGATCCACGAAGCCCGTCCTTTGTACCAGACAGAGACTGTTCAGAGACATTACTCCCCTCAAGGGAAGAGGCTAAGCCTCAGTACTGTACTTATTACTTTTTGCTGAGTTGCTGAAGAACAGCTCCAAAGGAGCCAGAGAAACAGACATCCCTCGACAAGAATGACCTATGATCATATTGGGGCACCCCATCATGAGGCTTAGCAGTGGGCTCGCAATAAGGTGATATCTATAATCACGATGTTCACGGAATTACATAACTTAATGTAGAGTTGTAAGATTGTGCATGATTTAATGCATTTTTATTATATAACTTTTATGTATATAGTTGTATAAGTTATGCTGTCCCAAGCGAGAGCATTAGGGTTTTACTAAGGGGAGTGTATAGCTCCAGTCCCCCTTGGGCTCCTAGTGACACCCCCTTACTTCCGCAGCAGCTGCAGTGCTGCCGGAGGTGTGTGCGGGTGCCGGGGGTGGTGCGGGGGGGCTGGTGGTTGCACGGGCGGGCACATCGCCGGAGACGCCTGGTGGCTCCCTTCACGGGGCGCCACCATCTTGTAGGCCATCGTGCATGCACGGAGGTTCGACCCGGCGGCCATTACAAGTCACACATGTGCAGGAGACAGCACGGCTGACAGGCAGGGAAGGCTCTGCAGGGACTACTGCCCCCAGAAGGCTTAGAGGCATGTAGCCACATGACGCCAGGGAGCCAATCAGAAGGCCGGATTCCTCTGCTTTTCGCGTGCTGCAGTCCATGCCAGTCGGTGCTGGGACAGGATAGGGGTAAGAGGTATATGTGCAGTGGTCAGTGACCCTCTGCACTAGGCCAGATTTCCCCTAGGCCCCAGCTAGGCCCCGACTCCCCTCAGCTTGTGGTTGCTGCAGGGACCGGCCCATAGTATAGGGACACAGTCCCCTGTAGTACCATAGTAAGCGAGGGACACAGACAGGACACGCGGTCTCCTGCTCAATGGTGTCTGGGACCAGACACCAGACAAAGACATTTCTAAGGTGGTACCATCCACGCGGGACACACCCAACTAAAGGCGGAGGCTTCGCGGGTTGCAGTACTGGGTCTGGGGACCCCATCCCTCTCAAGACCAAGCCAGCGCGCCCGGGTGTGGACACACCCGGCAGGAACCTTCTTCACGTTCACCAACATACACTGTACAGTTACGGCGCTGATCACGACTAAGGGTTAGGGGTTATAACCTTGGGGACACATATGTGGTAGAGTGCCAAGGGCCTCATCAGGTACTGTGGGGACATTGGTGGGCGGGTTACAGCCGTGCGTGGCAAGTGGGTAGCTGTAACCAGTAGCCATAATATACAGTACATTACTATCAGTAAACTGTTATCCTGTGTTACCCGATGTATTCATTGTGTGAGTGTATGCTTATATATGTATATGGGTCCTGTAACGGGGAAATCCACATAGTAGGATCCGTTACAGGTGGAGGCGCTGACCAAGAATGTTCCAGAATCCACCCCAGGCTCCCTGCAGCGGAGGCTCAGACCTCCTGTGAGCCACTAGGTAGTGCACCACACGTACACCGTAGACACTTATCACACAGAGGGTGGGGATACATGTGCTACACCCCTATTAACACTTTCCAAATACTGTTCACAGGCAGAATAGGAGTCATTGCCTATTTGATGATTAGACCTGTAAATTGTTTGAATGTACGTTACCCCAAATAAAAAATTATCCTCAACTATGGAAGTGCTCACTCTTTTTGTTTTTGGACAATCGCGACTGGACTGACATGTCTACCGGAGCCTAGTTCATGAAAATAACATAACACCTATCTTTACTTTCCACATTTATCATTTAAACACTTGGTTTATCATAACCAAACAACGGATAAACGTGCCACAGTGGATGGAAAGAAATAAACGAGATTGAGCAGATAAGCTCTTTAGATGTTGGAAGGTTGCAGTGATCAGTCCCACTTTCGAAGAATAGGAATGTTGGGATGGACAGGCTCAAATTTCCTGGTAGCAGAAAAACCAGCAACTCCTGCGAATCGCTTCTTCTTTATTTGCTCGGTGCGTAGACCCGTGGAACAGGTTTCTCATATAAAACACCTAATGTTAACTGAGAAAAGGAGACAAGTCTCAGAGGCAGTGGAGAAGTTCCTCAGAAGCAGATGCCAGCTTATGGTAAGAGATGTCCACGCTATTTCTCTGTCCCTCTCCTCTTGCTGCTGTTAAATGCTATATGGAAGACTGGAGCTGGGTTAACAGACAACAGGTATGACCTCTGTATTTCTACACCAGCTGTTCCTACAAAATGTTACATTGTTACGGTGAGGAGTTTTAGGGTAAGGGCTTTGGGTAGGGGATTTAGGCACTTAGCGGCAAAATGGCCGGGGGTCGTTGTGAAGCATGGAAGATACTTGTACATCATACAGTACACTAATACACGTACAGGCAGTCCTCGTTTTACAACGCTTCGCTTTACAACGAATGGCTTATCCAACGCTGTCAATGCATACCTATGTTCATTTTTACAACGCCAAAATGGCCTAACCAACGCTCTTACGACACTTTGCAACGTTGTGTATGTGTGTGTACAGTATATATATATACACAAAAACAATGTTGCAAAGTGTCGTAAGAGCGTATATATATATCATATTATATTATACTAGATAATATATTATTTATTATGTTATATTATATATATATAATACAGTATAGACACTATATAATTTATGTGTGTGCTGCATATCTTATTGCCTGCGTAAAATATTTGGTGTATTTTAGTGTTAAAAATGCCTTCAGGAACGGAACCTTTCATTTAAACAGTGTCCCTGTGGGAAAACGTGTTTTGCTTTACAACGTTTCGCTATCCAACGCCATTTTGATTAACGCATTGTGTCGGATAACCGAGGACCGCCTGTACATAATTCTCCTGAGACAGAAGGACGATATGTCATAAAGCTCATACGTGTATTATTTCCTTAAATCTGCATTCAACTTGAAATCTTAAATAAGATACTTTCACTTTACAGGAAAAAGAAAATTGTGTTCCCCCTGCTTGAAAGTATTTATTTTGTGAGCCCATAATTCATCTTATTGCCTCCTTACTGTGTACTATTGCCAACAGAACTGCATGGTGTCCTGAACTAGTGGGGGGGAATACACGGCATAAGGCCCCAAACGGCACCTCAGTGTGGGCAGACAACAGCTTTTAATGCCTGCGGAAACTTCCAAAGTCACGGCCCACAATGCATTGCCGCTGTGGATGTAAACTCTTGTGGGGAGTTACTTTAGAAGCTTCTGCTGCAATTCACAGCTATACCACCCTCGCTAAAGTGCAGTTTGGGGCCTTAGTAAGTGTGCACAAGGTTGTCACCTTCTGCTGAAGCCCAACCGGGAGAAATTTTAAAAAATCTCCCTTACCTGCAGCGACGTGGTGCGGCGGCGTCTCCTGGCATCTCCAGTGAACATGGCTGCACGGTGTCAGGTGTCAAATGCCGCCGCGTTGCCATGACAATGGGATGCAACGCGACATCACAAAGTTACCCTACGTCACATTGCCCGCCGCGTAACAGCGCAATGCCACCTAGCGTCCCATTGTCATGGCAACGCGGCGTCATTTGACGATGCGCAGCCATGTTCACTGGAGTTGCAGGGGGAGATGCAGGAGGACGGCGGAGGAAGCCGGAGATGCTGCCGCACCACACCGCCCGCCCCCCCCCGCCGTAGCCCAGAGGTAAGTGCCCAAAACCCGTAGTCTCCGAGTCAAACCCGGAGTGGTGGCAACGCTGAGTGTGCAGTCTCCACACGGGCTCAGGAACTTACTATCCTGCCTGAGATCCACCATTAGAGATTATTTTTACAAGGCCCTTGAGACACCTCACAAACCCCCTGTTGGGAATCACTGCTCTACACCTTACAACTGCCAATTCCATGTCAACAGTGTGTTCATCATCCAGGTCTCACTTCAGATTTCACTTAGGGTTGCCAGGTGTCCGGTATTGAACCGGACTGTCCTGTATTTGGACACTCTGTCCAGTAAAAAATAAGAGGTACTGTAATACTGGACATGTATGTGTCCGGTATTTTCCACCCTGGACATAGTGACCTGACGCACCTTTCACCATTGAGTCCAGTATTTTTGGAGAAGCCGCCTGGCAACCCTAATCTCACTCACCATAGCAAAGCTTCCAACAGACCAGGAAAGGGAATACAATTCCAAGGCTGGATCATTAGCATTCCGTTGTTCTGGATCACTGGGGATCAACTCCAGTCTTCAAGTCCCCCCTGAGCAGGTCATGTTTTAAGAATATCCTGCTTCAGCACAGCCACTGATTGAGCTAGCTGTCCTGAAGCTGGGATGCCCTTAAAACCTGACCTGTTAGATTTATAGAAATGTCTGACTGGAGACTTTAGTCAATAACTCTCAGTATGTTTTACTGCATGAATACAGGTAATACATGAAGATACAGCTAAATGCATGTTTGCACAGCCATGGTTTTCAGGTGACTTTGTCATTGACTGATTACATAATAGAAATAAAATGATGTCAATGATCGCAATATTGCTGGATTTACAGAAGGTTTTTTTTTTTTATTTACATTTTCTGAGAAAAACAGTATAAATTTAGGAAGCAAACACCAAATATATAAATCTATTTTATTCAGGGTTTAAATCAGCAGTTTGTTCTGTTCCTCATTTTTTCATTTCTGTCTTAACCCATTCAAGGTGATGCTGGCGAGGAGCTGTAGAATAATTTAATCCCCTTTTTTCCCTCCCCGTACACTTCCCCCCCCCCCCCCCCCCACTTCCTCCCATAACTTCCCCCTTCCACCCCTCTATCCCCCCTTCCCCCCTCTCTCTCCCCCCTCCTCACTCTCTCTCCCCTTCCTCTCGTCTATCCCGCTTCCACCCCTCTTTTCCCCCGCGCTCCCACCCCCTTCCTCCCCTCTCTCCCCCCTCAGTTTCAAATTTAGGACCAAATGCATAATTCAATTTAAATTAAATGCCGGGGGATCGCGTGAGGTCCCTGCAACTCAAATCTTACCTTCACTCTTGCAGCATCAGGACTCTTGTCCATGGCATTTGGCGCCGTGTGGTCATGTGACGTGATGACACACACGTCAAATGATGCTGCGGGTTACGTGACATCACATGAGCTAAGGGTGGGGGGGGGGGTGCACAACCGGAGCAGAACAGGCAGAGGGGGCGAAGCAAAAAAAAGTTTGCGCGCCACCTTTCATTAGGGACTAGTTAGCACCCTTACCTAATTTACAGGAGAATTCAATCATAATTCCAAAATTGCAAGGATTGTAAGCAGTTCATTTTCGAAAACTGTCAACATTTTCTATTTTTAGGAAGGAAAAGGACAAATATTTTAATCTGTTTTAGAGATCCATAAACAAAACAATATGTTATATCATTATTTCTCTAACTTTGAGAAATCAAATGACTATTTAACAGTGATTCATGCGATTTTGATTAGAAAGGCAAAACAAATTGTGCCAAACTTCTAAACATTGTTCTAGATTTTAATTGGAAAATGTATATTGTGCGATTGATTTAAGAAAAAACAGTACTCAGTAGCCACAGGTCTTCTGTTGAAAGAATTTGTCGAGATCACATTTAAATTCACACTGCATCAATGATTGATTTGGGTTTTGTTTGGCAGTATTTACCGAAGTTGATTTAAAGTGAGAGTGTAAAGATGTGTTGGAGTCTGGTCTATCAAGATGGCAACTAGGTTATGCTTGAGATAATTACAACTGATACCAGCTAAGTTCTTGGAATGCGTAAAGCTAACAAAACCTATGGACTAGATTCCATACCTCACAGAGTTATTGTTACGCAATACATTATATAATCTCTTAAACCCGAAGTGACGTTTTACTGTATTTCGTGAATGGATGCCATACATAATTGGATTATAGTCGAGACATTTCTGAGGAACCCCATCTAAAATATTTCTAAATTTGGGTTGGTTTCACAAGACTGCTTCTGCCGCCATGGTTCCATTCTTAACTCCTTCATTGGTGGAGGGGAGAGCAACACATGCTTTCTAATGTATCATGCATGAAGATAGGCTGATTTAAGTGTAAATAATTATTATGCTATATTGTCTATATAAATATATATTCAGCATGTAACTAATTAAAATAAGTAATTTAGCATTAAGTTGGAAATTATATTGGAAAATGATTAGCTGCCTCTGCAAAGCTAAGAAGATAAATCAATCTGAAGACAGACAGGTGTAGAAATATTCTATGTGACATAAAAATCTATCTTGTTTTATTCATTTCCATTTTGTATGAAACTTGGTATCTTTAATGTCTGCTGAGTTGAATATTATTGGATCTTGTGTTTGGAGTCAATGGTTAGTTAAATAGTTAGTTAGTAGTAAGACAATACAATTGAGATCGTTTTTAAAAGATTTGGAACATAGTTAAGCCTATAGTTACTTAGCGACAGAACAAGAGGGATTTATAAATCAAAGTAAATATTGCTAAATGAAGGAACAGTGTTCTAATGTTGATGATTGACTAAGAAGATTGGGCTGACAGTGAGATGAAGAGGTGATTGCTATGTTAAGACTGCTTGAGGAAAATGTATAAAGATTGTATTTGGATTGATAGAATTCAGAATTACAGCACCAAGCTAAGAACAACCACGCTAATGATTCTCCCCTCTATAACTAAATTCTATCTGCCCTAAAACCTGATGGAACTAACTGAAATTATGCTTTAAAGGATGTTTTCTATTGTTTCTGAATAAATTGAGAGAAGAATCCTACTGTGGATTATTTGAGATATATTGGAAGGTGGGACATTTATTTGCACCTATCTAATGAGCTAAATGTTCATTTGGTGAGCCAACCAGCCCTGTGCCTTGCACACTACCAGAGGGGGGAAAGCAGACGCCCACGGAAGATCGTGAGAGGGGGTGTCCTCATGGCAAGGAAGACTCTCCAGGTAACCCTCCAGACATGTAAGTTTACAGTCACATTTGAACACGGAAGGCTACCGGGGCAGTAGCAGTTGATTTAAGACACTTTCCTGAAGTAGATCAGTTCGTAAGAAGGATCTAAAGGACTATATCAATAAAATATTGGATGGATTTCTTATAAGGAAGTAAATTATCGGGGCCACTGAGACCAAAGCGATCAAGGAGAGACACTCTGGGTCTGCTGCAGTGTTCTCAAAAGCAGGAGATCGCAAAGTTGATGAAAAGACGTCCTGAGCGGATATATTTAGTTGACGGAGATTTTCCTAACATCCGTGCCTATAGATAGAAAACATCGATGGAAAGCTTACGTAAGTAACCCTGGGTACATTGTCTTTGCTATGGATTTTATTCAGGAATAGGCTAATAAGAGCACTATTTCTCTCACACCACCTGAGAAGGTAGGAA
The DNA here is from genome assembly GCA_036426205.1 of Ascaphus truei. NCBI lineage: Eukaryota > Metazoa > Chordata > Amphibia > Anura > Ascaphidae > Ascaphus > Ascaphus truei. The sequence goes on from CM071572.1 coordinate 7,797,134, forward strand.
GTGTAGATGTGTGGAGTCCTCTCTGGAAGCAGGTTATGAAGTGTAGTTAAAGAAATAGAAGAAAATACATTTACAACTCATAAAGATAAAAGAAAAAGTCTGAGCTCGTGAACAGACTGGTCTTCATACATGAACAAAGAAACGTCGTAAACTAACCGTGCTGCACACACTATTTCAAGTGATGAATTATATGCTTTATGAGAAAGTATAGTTACTTAGTGACAGAACAAGAGGGCTCTGTAATTCAGAGTAAATATTGCTAAATGAAGAAACAGTGTTATAATGTTGGAGATTGACTAAGAATATTGGGCTGACAGTGAGATAACACAAAAATAGGAAAAAAGGCAGAACCCTGCCAGAAAACAGTAGGAGGCCCACAAGTACAAATAGAGATTATTTATTCAGTAAGCGGATCATAACTGACCCCTTGGGTAGCAACAATATAACACCCCTACGCGTTTCGGGCAACACACCCTTTATGAAACGCGTAGGTGTGTTACATTGTGTGCTCATCTCGTTGGGCGGAATCAGCGCGTCGTTTGGAAACCGCGGTCTGGACCACACTGGAGAATTATGGAAATGACACCGTGAGTTGCTCCTGTTTCCTTATGCTGCATGTCAGCTTATATGGGACAATATTTGTACTTATAGATGTGTGCTTGTGAGCCTGTTAAGGGAAGCTGATACAATACTAATTCATTACTCATGGGAGTGGTCCTAGCGGAGAATTAAATATGTTATAGGGATACAATTAACCCTTGACGCACCGGCTATACACATGACAGTGAGATAAACAGGTGATTGCCATGTTAGACTGGTTAAAGAAAATGTATTAAGATTGTATTTGGATTGATAGATTTCAGAATCCTTTAACACCACCAAGCTAACGATTCTCCACTCTATATCTAAATTCTATCTGCCTGAAAACCTCATGTAACTGACTGAAATGAGGCTCTAAAGGATTTTTTCTATTGTCTCTGAAGAAATTGAGATAAGAACCGGGCCGTGGTCTATCTGAAATATTTTGAAAGGTGGGACATTAATTTGCACCCATCTAATGAGCTAAATGTTCGGCACTGACAATTAGCGTCTCATGTTCCTCCTGCACTATACTGTAGCAAGGCGTTGGAATGCATCTTTTCCATTGTTTGTAATGGTTTATGTGAAATGATAGTACAATCGAGGATCTTCCTCTGAATGCCAATGTAATTCCTGGTTCTCATCATACCTCTCCCATCCCTCGTTTTCTAACGCAACTGCAAACATGTCTTTGTCTCCGGTTGACCTGCCTGTTGGTGAACCTCCAGGGTTCTATTCTGTGACCTTTCCTCTCTACCTCACCAAGTCATCTGATTTTAGATATCATCTCTATGCAGATCATAAACAAGTGGAAAAGCATCAGAAAAAAATCATTTGGAATAGAAAAAAAATCCCTTTCGAATGTTAAACTGAGAATTTTTTTCCAGCAAAATACACTAGTAAAAGCCTCTAGAGCAGAGGTACTCAACTCCAGTCCTCACCCCCCCCTCCCCCAACAGGTCAGGTTTTCAGGCTATCCCTGCTTCAGCACAGGAGTCTCAATAAGTCCCTGCTTCAGCACAGATGGCTCAATAAGTCCCTGCTTCAGCACAGGTGGCTCAATCAGAGGCTTAGTCTTCAACTGAGTCTCTAATTGAGCCACCCGTGCTGAAGCTGGGATAGCCTGAAAACCTGACCTGTTGGGGGGGAGGGGAGGGGGGTTGTGGACTGGAGTAGAACACCACTGATCTAGGGGGCACGTGGGACTAGGAAGTGCTATCCATCCTCCAAAATTACAAACATCACAGTTAAAAATATCTCCACAGCACTAGTGTATCCAAAAGTAGACCCCACCCCCATATATTTATTCAGCAAGAGAAAAAAAATAATTAAGCGCAAATAAACACGTTAAATCATTAATAGTGCAAGTGAGAAAAGTGAGAATAACCACAACCGGTGGAAAGTGAATGAAATGTTCTAGAATGTAAATATTAAATATTATAAACACAGTGATAGGGTCGCTAAATAAATATAAATATCAAAAAGTGCCAACAAATGATTAAAGAATAGAATGTACAGTATAACCGCGGGCAACTGATGCTGCTCATTCAGAGAGGACTCTCCCAAATCCTTCAAAAATAAGGACATGAACATGAAAACTGAATGGGACTGCCAGGGACACCCGCTGTGTTAATCCGATGGGCCGTTAGTCTGTCTGCATGTACCCAGCATGTACCCAGCATGTACCCAGCATGTACCTGGGTCTTGTTGGTGATAGCCCCAGATTTTCCGAGGCAAGTTTTAGACTACTCGTCGTTGAAAAAATAACATGTACATTAAAAACACATTTGGACACAAAGCAGCAAATTTCAATTACAAAAAACATGAAAACAAGGCAAGCAAACATTATGCAACATGTTTTTATTATACCTGTATGTATGTCCATCTATAGTTTACATACATACATACAGGTGCAATAAAAGAGCATAAAAAACAATTTAATAACATTGAAAAGAAACATACAATATATCCAGTGACTGTCCCTGTACGTATGTATATCCAGTGACAGACATAAATTCAGTGACAATAAATGGACATCCCCAAAAATATGGATGACATGAAAAAAATGCCAAAAAACCTATAAAAGTAAAATAATATACATTTCTTTGGTTTACTTACCATTAGATGAACGACTCCCCGAATCCCGTTGAACCGGATGTGTGGAAGAAATAATCCAACAACAGGAACCAGGTAACCATAAAAAAATAAACCATTACAATCCAAAAGGGTCTGTGTCTTCTGTTTTCTGTGTGTAATCCATAGTGGAAGTCTTCATCTGTATTTTCACCGTCTTCATCTGTAGCTTTTCCGTCTTCTTCCGGGTCTTCTGATCTTCGTTGGCCACGCCCTGGTCTTCTTCTTCTTCGGGAGGTCCTTCCTCCTCGGCGTCTGGCTTCAAAATGAGACGACATAGGTTTTATATGCCTTTGACGTCACATTTTCATCATATGGTTCCCACGGCCCTGATTGGGCCGTGAAAACCATGTGATTTAGCCAGAAAAAAAAAATATTTGATGACGTAATTTAAAGGCAATGACGCCAGACAATCAGAATGGCTGTGCTTCAATTGCTTTTAAGATGACGTCACCCAAACAAACATGGCCGGCCTCACATGGTACAGTAGCCAATCAGAGCGTGGGAACTCAATCCCATACATGATGAACCCACTGTACACATAAATGGGTGAAGGGTGGGTATCGGGTCAGGGTGGCTTAGCCCCTTAATGACTGTAGCGGTTAATAACCGCTAAGGTCATTAAGGGGTTAGGGGACATTAGTTTGGCTCTTTTTCTTCTTGTGTATATTTTTCAGCACCCGAGTGTATGGACATTGAGGAAGATGAGGATGGCCTTCATCGTGTGTGCCGGACAAGGGTGAGTACAAAATGTATTTATTGTATTTATTGTGATTAATGTATATTTAATGTGCAAATGCATTATTATCCATATGTGGATAATAGTAATTTTACCCATTACTGTAGTGTATGTGTTAGGGGGCGGGGGTATTTTTTATAGTAGTGTTTATTTTTTGGGGGCACACCATTGGTACCGCAGGCCCACGGACGGCCGCGGGACCCCCTGGATGAACCCGCGGGGTCAGCCGGGGACATCCGCGGGCCTGTTGTATGGATGGTGTGCCTGCAAAAAGGTAAACAAAGAAATATTTTCTAAGTCCAGCTCCTTTTGCGCCTGCCTTTAGCTGGCGCGTTTGTTAGGCGCGTTTTTTAAGGCCGATTCACTTAGCGCTGCTTAGTGAATCTCAAGTACTGGCAAAAAGCAGCGCAATAGGCTGATCGTGCGCATTTTGCGCCGAGGGCTGAAAAAAGCCCTTTTAAGAGCAATAAAGTGCAGTTATCACTGCTTAGTGAATCTGACTGCAGCCTTATCGGTCTTAAAGGGTACTTTGCGCTCTTAAAGCCACTTAACGGAGCTTAGTAAATCGGCCCCAATGTGTGAATCGGTATGTCTTCAACATTTCTCCATTTCTGTTTCATTCCGTGATTCATCTGCAGCAAGAATCCTGGGAAATAACATGCAAATCACACTGAGTATATAACTTTAGCTTTCTTTCCATTTTAAAGATTGACTTTAACATACTGTATTGCACAATTTAGACAGCAAAACCTGGGATACGTAGTACAAAATCTGTCTTGCCTACCTAACAGTTTGTCAATCTTCCTTTAACAGCAATGGGGACGCCTGGAGCCCTGCGCTGCCTTATCTTGCTGGCTCTCGGATGTGGTGAGTGTTTGTTATAATGTACTTAACTATACCAGGCATACTCTGGTTGGTCAAATTGTTGTTGCCATAAATTGTCTTCTTGAATTTGAAGTTACCTTGTGGATTAGAATCACTTAGTAAATATAAACCTTAATGTCCCGTCCCTGAAATTTATTTAATTTAAGCGGATAAAAAAAATCCACGTGAGCACATTCACATGTCTCAGAACGTCCTGTAACCCTGCCTTTCCCCATAATCACTCTGCATACAGTGCATGAAAGCAGCCAGGGATTCTGGGTAATGACATGCAAATGAGCACACTGTATCAACTTTTACTTCATGTCCATTTTAACATGACCCCCCCCCCCCATCCCCCACCCTGGACTCCCCATAATTTTGTGTGTGTTTAATCTTAGAGAAACACTATTCATCATTATAATGCTTATACTATTTTTTGACTCTGTAGCAGCATACAGTACCAGTCAAAGGCATAGACATGCCTCCGATTCTATAGTCTTATTGCTATATTCATTTAGCTATTTTTTGTGCATAAAAGAGACATACATATTTTCATAATCTATTGATAAAATGTCAAACCTACCCCCATGTTCTGATAACATACTCAAAGGTTACAGTAAGTTCTGAATAATGTCATAATTCTGAACGACATTATCCTTTACTTTTATTTTATTTTGTAGAGAAAAGCTTGTGACATAACTGGATATATACAGTAGTAATATAGTATGCTTTTGTCTCTAGTTCACAAATTGCCCACTGGTGAACATACTGAAAAGGCCATATCTAGTAAGATATACAGTATCTACAAGCTTTGTGTGATCATACTGTATGTTAACACTATGAGTTTACTGAACCGTGACATTTACAGGACAATGCTTTTACATGTCTTCTTATTTACAGAGGTGTTACTAGCATGTGGCATAAATGGAAAATCAAACATTTTCTTGCTAATGCAGTTACTGTCCAAAGTATTTGCACATTGTTCAAATATTTTCATTGCTTGAAAGTATAAATTCATTGTTAAACCATCTACAGCACAGCTTATGCTGGCAGCAATTCAAAATTTAATTATTTAAAATATATATTTTAAATGCTAAGCTATTGTGGGGTTAAATCCACAGACAGTAAAATGGAGATGAAATCTGACACAGTTTTGGTATAACCTTTTGTCTGGATTGTGTTCCCGGTGTCTTGTTACAGATCTTTGCTGGGCTGGTGTCCCAGGGACAGAATTCGTCACTGTCTTCATGCAGAACCACCATTTGCATTCGGGCAGCCCTCACCTCCTGCTCTCCCTTACTGCCCTTTCCCACTCTACCAACATCACCATCGCCATCAACAGGCATTTCTTCAGGAAGAAAGTCACTCTGGATGAGCGACAGACGACCACAATACAACTTCCAGCATTTATCGAAATGCCTCCTTCCCAACTCTTCCCTAATTCTGTCATTGTGATGTCCAACAATCCGATATCTGTTGTTTCCATCAACTCCAAGGACCTCAGCTCAGACCGCACATCTCTGTATCCAATGGAGGTAGGACGTTTCTGGCCTTGTTCAGTAGAGAACATAGAAGACTTTAAGGACCACTTAGTCATCTGAAATTAGCAATATTCCCCCCACACACCCCATACATTCTGTTTTCTTTAAGCTTACCTAAGCAAGAGGGGCCCGATGGCACCACGCTTGCTTCTAGCTGCTCCCTGGTTCAGGAACTTTTAACCTCCATTGTCTAGGCACTTTTCATAGTAAAATCCTCAATTGATAATAAATAAGAAGAATGGGAAAATGCCAGACTTCAGAAGTGAATATTTTCCTGTCCCAGAGGGCTCACATTAATAAAACTGGGGCTCTTCTAATGACAGAGCTGCTTTTTAGATATTGAGGCAGGCTTCATTCTTATTCCATTATAATTATGTATGAGTAATTTTATCATATTTAAGTACACTCTTTAAGATGTTGAGGTATAGTATGTTTAAAAGGGTGTAGACAACAGGGCATATGAATCTGTGTGACCCCCCCTCCCCACCATCCCCATCTAACCATTTTAGGGGCTTGAGTGGCTAGCAATGACAGTAACATGTTCCCCACCCAGCACTAAAGGGGTTAATTGCATACCTCTTGAAGACACACACACACTAAACAAAATGTATTTCCTTTATGTGTGGCCAATCATCTGCCCCCATGAAAAACAGCCCTGGTCACAGTAAGTAGCACTGCCTTTAATAGCAGCAATCTCAACCTTGTACTTACTAACAATACAGCACCATTAAAACCCTTGGGATCACAGCCCAAAGAAGACTTGATCTCATTATTATGGCTGATAATGGGATCTGCCTTGAAGACTTGATCTCATTATGTATGGCTGATAATGGGATCTGCCTTGAAGACTTGATCTCATTATGTAAGGCTGCTGATGGGATGCATTGAAGACTTTGTATGGCTGATAATGGGATCTGCCTTGAAGACTTGATCTCATTATGTATGGCTGCCGATGGGATGCATTGAAGACTTTTGCTCTATTGGTAGACAGGAACTCCTCATACTGCCCTTTGTAATTTGTAATTTTCCGATCCATTTAGCTAATGTAGTAAAAATGAGGACACTGCTCATACTGACTATGTTCTATATTCACTAATGGATTCTACATTGGTGTTAACAGTGGCATTTTCACCCGCCAATTATTTTCTGTTTGCATAAAAAGTTTCACTACATGACACTGTAATTGTAATGTGGTGTATCAATTCTCCCCCTACATGTTCTTTTTTTCTCCACTTAACCAGAGTAAAAAATCTCTGCCTGGCTTTAGCTAGCATCAGTATCCGTACTAAATGATCTGTGTCACATTTACTAACGCAACTTTCTTACTTGACATACTGTACTCATAAATTGAAAATTGTACAATGCAGCAAACTTTTTGATTCATTAATGCATAAACTTGAAATTTGAAATACCTTATATTTGTGTTTTTTTTATAAGACTCCATTTAACTATGTCTGCCATTTCTTATCTTCTACTTTGTAACAATGTAGGAGCTGGGAACTGAGTACTATGTGGTTACTCCAGCTGGAGGTCCTGAAGAGTCTTTCAAAGAGTTTGCTGTGGTAGCATCAAAAGAGCCAACAGCAATAACTATTTATCTTACCGGTAAGGTCACCTTCCAAGACCGGGAATATCGTGGAGGCAGCAAGCTTACTTTCAATCTCGAGCCTTTCGAGGCAGTGGAATTCCAGAGCAAAGATGACCTCTCTGGCACAAAGGTCCTTTCGCGTAGACCAGTGGCTGTCCTGAGTGGGCACACATGTTCCTGGAAGCATACCAAGTGTAATCATGTCTATGAGCAGCTTCAGCCTGTATCTAGCTGGGCAAACACGTTCCTAATACCCCCACTCTCATTCCAGACCAAGTATGACCTGGTTTATGTGACAGCTTCCCAAAACACTCAAGTGAGCTATCAGGCTGGGCTGTTGAAACAGACCACGGGACTAAATGCTGGGGAAGCCCTGGAGATCCAACTCAAGCCATTAGCACCTCTCTTCATCACCTCAACTGAAGGGATACAGGTCCTGTTTTACTGTGCTGGGGGTAATAAAGGAAACATTTCCTATGATACATTTCTCATGGGCGTTCCAGACGTGACAACTTTTTGCACTTCCTACCACGTTTTAGGCCAGGAGGATTTCTATAATCAAGCTGTTATTGTAGCTAAGACCTCATCTTTGTCAGGAATAACTGTGGACAAATTTCCCCTTTTAAATGTCCAGTGGCAGAAGATCCCAGAAACAGAATATTCTTGGGGAGAATATAGCTTGGGTTCCAACACTAAACCCTATCTGTTTGAACACAATCACAGCCCATTTGGGCTCATTATTTCCGGGATTGCCTCCATGAATGCCTACGGGGAGCCAGCTATTTGTGTTTATGGTAAGTTGCTTTGGTTTTGTGTCAGCCCTCTGAATTCTTCATGTAAAGGAAATAGAAAAAGTCTGGAGTGTCAGAGGGAGTGTGTGAACTAGAGTCATTATCAGTATGGGAGAGACAGGCGTGTTACTTTTTATTGGTGTGTGAGGAATGTTAGGACTGGAAATACAGGACGGAGCACAAATAATAATTATATTCTGAGACATTTTTACGTTGAAAAGAGTCTTATCAACTACATTTTATGTGTCACTTTACCTGAGAAAAGCACTTCAGGTAACATTCTGGAAGCAGAAGAATTTTAATCCTCCTGTAGACTACCATTTGTGATCGTTATCATTATATCAACACAACAATGCAATGACAGACATGCATACTGTAGTTAGGTTTCCTAAGAAACAAATAGATTTGGTTATGAGGAAACTGCTCAGAGGAATGTATAATTTATTGGGATCTTACAGTAATTTCAACCATGCTGGTTGGGGGGGGGGGGGGGGGGGGGAGGGATACCAGCATGCAATGTGTTAGTGAAAACTCCATTATAAAATGGGATAAAGATTAATGAAACCCTCACGGTTGTTGAAGGACCCTCAATGTACGGGAAACATGCAGGATTGTGACAGAGCTTTCTAAAATCTCAGTGCTGCACAGACCACACCGGTGGGACACAAATCACTTCCTTCCTGATACAATGGATAGTGGACAAATCTGTTTATATCACTTCAGTCCTTTATTCTCTCTGATAATAATAATGCTATGTGCTTTATTAGAATGCAATATATTGGACACAGGTGTGCATTTGACAGAAACCATAAGTGAGCACCACACAAGGTTTGACAGACCTGGTGAATGTTGTAAAGCTTCTCAACACCATTACTCTATGGGCATCTTCAGGAGTGGCAAACAGGCTTATCTATTGTTAGAATGCTATAAAACAGCAACACCACCAATTTAGCCACTTTCTGAGAAGCCATCAACATTGTACAGTATTTGGCCATCAGAATTGCTGTACTTAGCGCCCCAGGAAGCTCAGTGTTTATCAGAAAATCAAACCCATATATGGTAGACTGCATACAACCTTTCTACACTTGGACCGCTTTCCTGAGTATTTTCTGTTTGTAGGACACCATGAAGAATTTAGTAAGGTAGCAACTAAAATTGGTTATTGATGTTGTTTGAAAATTTGTTGGAAAATATATTGAAATTATCTGAATTTTGCGCCTGGTGCCTTTGTTCTAACATTTCGTATGTTTCAGGTTCGTCCCGGCCATCATGCAACCGCACCAAATGCAGGAAGAAGGAGATCTGCAAAATTGTCCAGGGTCAAGCTGCGTGTCTTGCAGATTCCGAGGCCGTGTGTTGGGCCTGGGGGGACCCACATTATCACACTTTTGATGGGAAGAACTATGATTTTCAGGGGACCTGCACATATACCATGGCAAAGACCTGTGGCTCGGATCTCACCTTACCCACCTTCAATGTGGAGATCAAGAATGAGAACCGAGGGTCCTCTCGCGTGTCCTACCTTAGTTCTGTAACAATACAGGTCTATGGATATAATATCACAGGTGTCAGGTCTGAATATGGCATTGTGAGGGTAAGTGTTTTAAATATTACAAACAAAGGATTTTGGCTATTAGGATCTAATTTAGTTACCATTAGCCTACATTTGCATATGTTTTGATTAAATGTACCTCCCTGCTTGATTCTTATGGTTGACGCCCAAGTACAGACACATGGACAGGTCTAGTTAGTCCTGTTCTTATAATTAGATTGGAGTTTGAAAACGGCTTTTCAAAGGATGGCTCAAGCCATTTTTTTTAACTGACTTCAATTTAATAAGGACCTGGACGGCTAATAATAATAATAGCATGTTCTTGATAGCACTGTAGGTCCCTGCCCCATGAAGCTTACAATCTATGTTTTTGGTGCCTGAGGCACAGGGAGATAAAGTGACTTGCCCAAGGTCACAAGGAGCCAACACCGGGAATTGAACCAGGTTTCCCGGCTTCAAACTCAGTGCCAGTCAGTGTCATTACTCACTCCTTTAATGTTAATGTTAATGTTAATGTTATCTGGAGTCAATAGATAATGCAATTTGTCTTTTTTCTCAGGGAAAAAAAGGGAATATTAGGAATAGAAAAATATGAATCCAGCCCCGTTTATATTTTACAGTGAGAACATCTGGTCCAGGGGACTATATTGTATGCCAACTGCTGTGTTCTAAGAATGGAGATCTTAGTATACAGATACTAGGTGATATGTATCTCCAGTATTTAGCAAGTTGACTTTCCTACAGTATTCTTCAAAACACCGATTTTAAAATAACTGAGACATATGGGGTCTTATTTACTATATTTTAAGAAGTGATACTCCATAAGACTCCCTCTGTGCTGGAACACACCCAACAGCCCTATTCCAGTGACTGAGCCATTAATGCCCATATTTACTAAGATGTGTTCTTCATAGGACATCTTCCATGGCAGAAGACACCTTATAACCTATTCACTGGAACGGGCCATAAGTGGTCGTATTCACTAAGCCATGCTAAAATATGTCTTATGGAGTAGCACTGCTTAGAAAATGTGTCCCACGTCTGAAAAATGTGTTGCCCAGGTCGCGGTTGCTCGCGAAATCAGATCGCGAGTTGAAGATCAATGGAAAGAATAAAAAAATAAAAGCATGTTTGATATTTTTCAGACTACTTTTATTTTCTGTTTTTCTTCAAAAACATGTTGGCATTGCATATGAGCTGGATTGAAAACCATTGTACACAGCTACAAGTGCTGACATTAATATTTTATTCAAGGTAAACAGTCAAAAGTCTCAGCTCCCGGTCACACTGCATGATGAGCAGCTGCGGATATTCCAGAGTGGAACTTCTTTCATTCTTCTTACTAAATTTGCACTCAGAGTCTTCTATGACTGGAACATTCTCCTCAAGGTCCACCTTCCCAGCAGCTTCTCTGAAAATGTCTGTGGTTTGTGTGGCAATTACAATGGTGACCCAAGAGATGACCTCACCTCACCTGGGCTTGTTCCACTAAATCCTATAGAGTTTGGACGAAGTTGGAAGGTGGAAGAGAACAGTAATAGCACATGCTGGGATGACTGCAATGGGGAGTGCAAAAAGTGCTCCCCCCAACTGATGCAACAATACGGGGATAAGTCGTCTTGCGGTCTTCTCAGTCTACGAGCTGATGGGCCCTTCAAGCTGTGCCATGCTGTCATTGACCCCCAAATCTACAAAGACAACTGTGTCTATGATCTCTGCATGAATGATGGATACCATCAGATCTTGTGCCAGGCACTGAAGACTTACAGTGATGCCTGCCGCATACAGAGGGTGATAGTTTATGAGTGGAGGAAAATCACAGAATGCAGTAAGTACAAAACAAGAATACATGGGTTATGGGACCTAATTAGGACCAGAATAGCTTGGGCCCCCAATACCTGTGCATCAGATTCTGGCATAAAACACATAAATGTTACCCTATTAAGGGAGACACAAATAATTCCCATAAACTGCACTCTTTCTGACAGATTACAGTTAGGTGTTGAGAACAATTGAATCTCTGAGCTAGGGCTCAAACTCCTATTGTGCGCTTAAAATAAAAAAACAATAAACTATTTAATCAACAAATATGCTATAATATATACAAAATATACAAATCAATGACTGTGATATACTGTATATACAACAGTGTGTTTACAATCCTCTATGGTGAATACAGGGTCATAAGGTAAATGCAGTCAGTTCATGAGTGAGAACACTGCCATCTATTGGTTGTGGTGTATATGTGTGTGGCTGGTTATATCTGTAGCCCCGAGGTATATTTTCGCTCCCTGGCCCCTCTCCGCGAGTGCCGTGTGGTAGCGGGTGCCGCCGGAGGCTGCGACGGACCCGCCGGCACTTCGCGAGGGTGGGGGCCAGAGCAGGGAGCAGCGCAGGGGCATAGCGGTGCAGGCTGGTTGCCGGGGACGCGATCGGGCCGTCGCTAGGGCCGCGATCGCGTTGCCACCGGTTCCGGCTGCAAAGAGAGGGCGCCGCCATTGCGCATAGGTTCGCGCATGCGCAGGGACCGGAAAGCGGCGGTAGGATCCCAGGCTAGGGAGAGATCGCGCGAGGGCAGGACAGAGTAGAGGGAGTTGGTGGCGGCCATTAGGGGTTCGCGCATGCGCAGGGCAAAGTGCGCACGCGGCCCCAATGCTTTAGGCAGCCCCTGGGAACTACAACTCCAGGAGGGCTTAGGGAGACAAAGGTCACGGTGCTCCCTTGCGGCCAATAGGGCTGGGAGGAAGCTCAGCCCGGGAATATAGATACATTTCCCGGGCTTTGCATGCGTCAGTCGGGCAGAGCAGAGGAAGGAGTAGGAAGGGTGCAGGGAGCGCGTGGCTGGCTCCTGCATAAGGTAAGGGTCCTCCCTAGATTCCCAGGCAGGCCCCAATTCCCGGGTAGAGGGGCAGGGGGTAACTGAAGAGGGACGCCTTAGCTAGGGAGGTGACCCTTGAGTGTGGAAGGTGCTGGTGTGGCAGTGTCGCAGCGGAGGAGAGCTGTGGGCACTGTCAAAGAGGCAAGGTGGACTAGCAGTGGGATTGCTGCGGGATCCGGGTGGCTGTGTTGTGATTGCAGCTGGTCTGGGTGGTGTTCGCTGCATGTGCTGTGCGCAGTGCGTGCAGTGTGTGTGCACGGTGTGAATCCCTGCAGGCTGACAGTGTAAAGCTGAATGTTGGCTGGCAGGGTGTGTTAGGCTGCTAGGATTCGCAGTACAGTTAAGATGGGTAGCTAGGGGAAGGGGGCGGGGGGTTATTGTCCAACAGGCCCTAGGAGTTTCCCCAGCCATCCTAGGTTGCGGTTTTCTCAGGGACAGGCCCTAGGTTAGGGTTGGTAACTCTAGTAGTAGGTATGATAGGAAGGTGGTTGCTGTTCCCACGTGGTTGGTGTTTGCGTGTTCCGGTTGCAGTTCCGTGAGAGCGGTGGGACCCTCGTTGGGGTCCACGGCAGAGTACCTGGAATAGGATCAGACGGACGTCTGACCCTTTTAGAAGAAAGTGTGTTGCGGTCCCGAGGATCGGAGTGCTCGGAAGGTATCTTCTTATTCTAAGTGCACCAACTGGGCCCTAGCTTAAATAGTGACTGCGCAGTCACCCACGACCTTTGTAGGGAGGACGAGACATTGGGTGTGGGGGTGATCACAGGACACTGGGTGGGGTACACCAGACATTGGTTTGATGTGATGCGGGGGTAGACATCTGGTTATGGTTATGTATGTAATGTGTTATAGGTGTGTTAAGTAAGAGTTAGTATTGTTTATATCATAAGTGTTATGGTATTTTACTCAGGCTATTTTCCTAACGGGGGGATCCTGGGTAAGTGGAGGCGCTGCACCAATAAGGGTAAGGGTTTCCCAGGCTCCCAGCTAGCGGAGGATAGATTCACTGGGAGCCACACATGTTATTGCAGTACCAGTAGTCCCTTAGAGCAGGTGTGTTGCAGGGAAAGGGACCGGGTAGACCACGAGGGGCCAATGTGATATTGGGTGGGTCGGCCGGTTCACAAAAAGGGCTACATTTGGAGGCGCTGCTGAGAGATCAGACCTGGGGTGCCCTGTACATGTTTTTCTAAATTTGTGTCCTATTTTTGTTCCGCCATGGGGAAGCCCTCAAGGCGGAGGAAGCCACGTGCTAAGTTCCCGGCCGCGCGGGAAAATGTTGCCAACAGTCATCCAGGACTGGCGGGAAAACCCGAGCCCCGCCCCCACACTGTGAGTGACTTAGTACAGAGCTCGCAACACTCCCTGGAAGAGAGTACTGGACACAGAGAAAATTGCTCGCCGTCGTATGGATCCTGGCAGACCAAGGCTGGGAGCGTATCCTTTTTGTTGTGTCCATGTACAATACAAACATTGAGTGTCTGGGGTAGTATGGACCTTAATGTTTTGGCGTGCATGGTAAAAATGCGGTTGGAAGACACGAACGAGGAGGGGTACCTAGACTGTTTTTGTAACCAAGGTGACTGCTCGTCTTGTAAGTTGGCTTGGGGGCGTATATGTGGCTACTGCAGGGTACCAACCCTGCAACCCAAACTGCCGCAGCCTACCGAACGGCCAGTGGGAGGGGACACTGTTGTAGAAATGGAGTGTCCTTCCCCTGAGGAAGAAATAGACTGCCAGGGGTTACACCGCAATGTGTATGTGTCCTGGCGAGCGCCAGGAATAGATGAAGTTGTGCTAGCGTGTCCCTGCCTGCAAAAAGCCCTTGCCTCGGGAGCAGCCCTGTCGCAGTTACCGCTCGACTTCAAGGACATTGAGTTGGATGGAGAACTGAGTATCCAGTGTTTTATGACAAATTGTGACTGTCCTAGGGAGGCACTGGAGTGGGGGCCTCAATGTGAGTGTTGCGGGGACTGGTTCCTACAGCCTATCCTGCCCCAGGCGGCGGAACCAGCCGATGAAGAAGAGGAGGAGCCGGACCTCTCTCCTGAAGTAAGTGATGAGTGTCCCCAGTCTGTTCTACTTCCAGAGGCCGCCGGGGACCCGTGTGTCCAGACCACTGTGGCAGACCCTCTCAAAGGGGGCGTGCAAATGGAGGAGCAGGAACTTCTGATGGCGGAACCTGCGGAGGAAGTGGCGCCTGATGGTGCTACCGAGGTGGGTGAAGCCGCTCCTGAATTGTCCACTTCAGCGATGGAGGTGGTGGAGGGCCCGTGTGCCCAAGTGAACTTGCCAGACGCTGAGGCGGAGCCGCTGAAGGCGGAGCTCCAGATGGCGGAACCCCCGATGTCGGTTCCAGATCCGGTTCCCGAGCAGGAACCACCGAGACCAGAACCACAAGTCCCGGAAGGCCAGGGTAAGGTGTTTATACCCCCGCCCTTGTGTGATGATTCTAGCGACCCACCAAGCGTGGTGATGCGCCTCCCGGCGGACCACTCCAGTGAGGTCACCGAGGCAACCGCCTCAACTGATGCAGACCATGATGTGGGCCCGTGTGCCCTGCAACGGCCAGTCCGGCCTATCAACGAGGTACCAGCGGTCCCAGGCGTGGGATCAGTACCCGCCAATACCGACCGGGGTAAGTTGACTGCCCCAGGGGTGTCGGGTGTGAGCTCCCCGGTGATCGTGGAGCCTGGGGACTCCAACGGTAGGGTCACCCGGGCGATGGGCTCACCCCGTCATCGCGTCCTGGTGGAGGTGTCTCCCCCAGAAGATCTCTGCGGATTGTGGGATGAACTCGACCTCATGAAGGTATCCGGTGTAGCGGACCGGAGCGACACATACTCCTGCACGAGGAGTCTCCAAGCTTGGCCTTCTCAAGACCCGGGCCTACCCGAAGAAGTGGTGCCGTCCGCGGACGAAGTCACCGTTAAAGGGATTGTTGGAGCGGACAAAGACTCTGTTGAGACCGCTCTGGTAGGTGCGCGATGGAGCGCTATGTTCGCCATGTGGTGGATCGAGGAAAGAGACTGAGCCTCCCTGTCTCCCGTGAGACGAGACCGGAGGATCCGGCAAGGGTCAACACCCAGGACCCCTTACTATTTTTTTCGCGAGGAGGAGGCGGTGTTTTGACAGAAGGGACAGGTCTTGAACTTCAAAAGACTCACAGGAGTCAAGGAGGGATACCCTCACCCAATCTGTTAGGGGCACTCCACTCTGAGACTCAGCTGGCCTCGGGTATCCATATGAGTATTGATGATGAAATGCATGCTACATGTGATGTGAATTATGCCATGTATTTTTCATTATATAAATCTCTGTGTGGTTGCTACCCAAGCGAGGGCGTTGGGATTCTGCGAAGGGGAGAATGTAGCCCCGAGGTATATTTTCGCTCCCTGGCCCCTCTCCGCGAGTGACGTTGTGGTGGTCGGTAGGCGGGTGCGCGGTGGAGGCTGCGACGGACCGCCGGCACTTCGCGAGGGTGGGGGCACAGGAGCCAGAGGGAGGAAGGCGGGGAATAGCGGTGCAGGGTGGTTGAGCGGGACGCGATCGGGCGTCGTAGGGCCGCGATCGCGTTGCCACCGGTCGGTTGCAAAGGAGAGGGCGCCCCATGCGCATAGGTTCGCGCATGGCAGGGACCGAAAAGCGCGCGGTAGGATCCCCAGGCTAGGGAGAGATCGCGCGAGGGCAGACAGTGTAGAGGGAGTGGTGGCGGCCATTGGGGTTCGCGCATGCGCAGGGCAAGTGCGCACGCGGCCCCAAGCTTTAGGCAGCCCTGGGAACTACAACTCCCAGGAGGCTTAGGGAGACAAAGGTCAGGTGCTCCCTTGCGGCCAATAGGGCTGGAGGAAGCTCAGCCCGGGAATATAGTACATTTCCCGGGCTTTGCATGCGTCAGTCTGCCAGAGCAGAGGAAGGAGAGTAGGAAGGGTGCAGGGAGCGCGTGGCTCCTGCATACAGTAAGGGGCCTCCCATATCCCAGGCAGGCCCCAATTCCCGGGTAGAGGGCAGGGGGTAACTGAGAGGGGACGCCTTAGCTAGGGAGGTGACCCTTGAGTGGGGAAGGTGCTGGTTTGGCAGTGTGCAGCGAGGAGAGAGAGCTGTGGGCACTGTCAAAGAGGCAGGTGTGCTAGCAGTGGGATTGCTGCGGGATCCGCGGGCTGCTTGTGTGATTGCAGCTGTCTGGGTGTGTGTCGCTGCATTGTGTGTGCGCAGTGGGCAGGTGTGTGCACGGTGTGTGAATCCCTGCAGGCTGACATGTGTAAGTTGAATGTTGGCTCAGGTGTGTGTTAGGCTGCTAGGATTAGCAGATACAGTTAGACTGGGTAGTAGGGGAAGGGGGGGCGGTTATTGTCACAGGCCCTAGGAGTTTTCCCCAAGCCATCCTAGGTTGCGGTTTCTCAGGGACAGGCCCAGGTGGGGTTGCTGTCACTCTAGTAGTAGGTATTGATAGGAAGCGCGGTTGCTGTTCCCACGTGGTTGGTGTTGCCGTGTTCTCGGTTGCAGTTTCCGTGAAGCGGTGGGACCCTCGTTGGGGTCCACCGGCAGAGTTACCTGGAATAGGATCAGACGGACGTCTGACCTTTTAGAAAGAAAGTGTGTTGGGTCCCGAGCATCGGAGTGCTCGGAAGGTATCTTCTATTTCTAAGTGCACCAACTGGGCCCTAGCTTAAATAGTGACTGCGCAGGCACCCACGACCTTTCGTAGAGGAGAGACGAGGACATGGGTGTGGGGGATCACAGGATGGGTGGGGTACACCAAGACATTGTGTTGTGTGATGCGTGAGTAGGAAGCATCTGGTTAGGTTATGTTATGTAATGTGTTTTATGTGTGTTAGTAAAAGTTAGTTGTTTATCTATAAGTGTTATTGTATTTCTTACTCAGGGCTATCTTTCCTAACGGGGGATCCGGGTAAGTGGAGGCGCTGCACCAAGTAAGGGTAAGGGTTTCCCCAGGCTCCCAGCTATGCGGAGGTAGATTCCTGGAGCCACACAGGTTTATGCAGTACCAGTAGTCCTTAGAGCAGGGTGTTGCAGGGAAAGGGACCGGTTAGACCACGAGGGGCCAATGTGAATTGGGTGGGTCGGCCGGTTCAACAAAAAGGGCTACATATCTATATACTGAACTAATCCTAGAGGTGCCTCCCGTTACATACTGTATGGTTCACAATAATTAGGAACCAATATATTTGTATGCTTTGTGAAAGTTCCCCTATATGCCAGGGTATGTAGTAGTCAATCAGATACACCAGAGATATACACTTTACTCTGAGCAAGGAATACAAGGAAATTTTGTCCAAAAACCACTGTCAACCACTATAGATAGTGAAAAAGGTCAACAGACGTGCACACGCCAATTCATGTGCACAAGAAAATGCCCCTTGTATGTTAGGGTGTGGTAATGATCAGGTGGTAAAAGAATGTCACATTATAAGTGTTTAGCACAGGGGATTTAATATCCCAAAAGCCACATATATACACTCTATAGGCACACCATAAGAAATGTCTGAAACAATCAATGAATAGGGCTGTACTATAGCAATGGATACATGTGTGAAATGCAACAGTTTAAATCTCAATCTTGAGTCTCCATTGCAACTGTGTCAAGATGCATGTGTGAGTACAACATCCTATATCAGTGGATGAGCTTTATGAAAAAAAGAAAAACCGGCGCCAAAAAAGTACAAAATCCAAACCGAGTGGGTATAGGATCCAAATGGCAAGTACTTAGATGATGTATTAAGTGATTCTCACCTGACGGGATATATTGGAAAAGAAGAAGAAAAGAAAACAATAATTGTGCAGTAAATAAACACTGGGGGGGATGTGGACCAAGACTAACAACAAAATACATACAAGACATACAAACGTAAAACCCTGCACAGGTATATATTTAATAAAAAGCAAATTTATGGGGTGTGAAAGTGCATAAACCGCATCCGGAGGGGTAAATTACAACCCTACTCACAAGATGCTGGATAAGTCAAGGCAACGAACTGGATGCATGCAGCGGGCTCTCAAGATGGCGACCGGAGCTCCCTGCTTGGCGTCACAGTGACCAGGAGGAAGGCAGATGACTCAGAGACGGGGCCTCTAGCGGACGTGACGTCTTTCCGCTGTAGTTCCACCACGAGCTCGATCCTCCCTCGCCACAAGCGATATCACCGTGACCGGGTTTGTAGAACTTTATAAACTGCAGATTTCTCCTTCGGAGACTCGTGGTGGGACTACCAGCGAAGAACTGCACCGTCCGCCTAGAGGCCCGTCATCTGAGTCATCTGCCTTCCATCCTGGTCACGTGTGGACGCCAAGCAGGGAGCTACGGTCGCCATCTAGAGCCCAGCTGCATGCATCCAGTTCGTTGCCTTGGACTTATCCAGCACTTGTGAGTAGGGTTGAATTTTTACCCTCGGATGCGGTTTATGCACCTTTCACACCCCAATAAATTTGCTTTTATTAAATATATACCTGTGCAGTGTTTACGTTGTATGTCTTGATGTATTTTGTTGTTAGTTTGGTCCACACACCCCCCCCAGTTTTATTTACTGCACCATTATTGTTTTTTTTTCTTCTTCTTTTTTCCACATATATCCCGTCGAGGTGAGAACATTCTTAATACATCATCTCAAGACCTTGCACATTGGATCCATACCCAATCGGTTTGATTTTTTGTACTTTTTGGCGCCGGGTTTTTCTTTTTTTTCATCATGTCACTCTGATGGTGGTGTACCACCAGTCACTCACCTGGCTGCCTACATATAAATATAATTTCATTTGTTTTACTATTAGCGCTGTTTTGCACCTATCCTTTTTTCAGTGGATGAGGCTTTACTACAGCAATGGATACACATGTGTGTGTGTTGCTAGTGTATCAAGAGTAACAAACTTGCGTCCATACTAAACAGAATATTGGAGTGCATATAATGCGCAAATTGTTAATAAAAAAAGCGTCATACAACCGTTTGTCTTGGAGATTATTCAGACCCCATTGACCATGTTGGCGTCACTGTCGTGACGTCACTCCCAACGCACGTTTCACGCGTTGACTCGCGCTTCTTTAGGCCTAGCAGTAATCTGTCTGAATGAGTCTGAAGAGTGCATCTTATGGGAATTCTTCGTGTCTCCTTTAATAGGGAAACATTTGTGTTTTATGTCTATTCTTACTCAATCCATTAATTGTTTTTTGTTATTTTTTGTTTTTATATATTCTTACTCCCTTTGCACCTCAGTATCTTTACGAATATTGATTAATAGGTTGAGCGGTAGGACATGCCTGTCTCAACATCAGATTCTGGCCCTGTATTTCCTTTATTTTAGCTTCATTATACAAGCTATCCACTGGTGCAGTCTGTGATCCTCTTTTTGAAAAACACAATTATTAACAAATATTATTTACTATCTACCACTCCAGATGTATATTTTTGTATGATATAACAATGCTATAGCATAGATTTGTTGGACTGACAAAAAATCACTGCCATTTCAAATGGTGCCTAACACTAGAAGGTAACCATAATATAAAGTATCACATAATAGGTGAAGAAACAAACAAAAAAAAACATAATGGAAGCAGAGCACTTTTGTTAGAGTACTGTACATCCGGGCTCCCTAGACCTGTTCAGGTTTCTAAAATATAATAGGTCTCTGTTGGGGCTGTGTTGGAAGATGTATTAGAAATGTGCCCTTTATTAATGTAGCCTGATCTGTAACCATGCGCACTTACTGTACCAATAGAATGCAAATCGGGGAAATCGGGGTTACCATTTACTGTATTCAAGTATACAGTAATTTTAAAAAAATCTGCCTACTTTTATATTATTTATATTAGATAGTATTGCAGTTAAAGATGTTATAGCACCCTCTACTGGTAACAGGACACAGATGCAGCTGTGAGGGATAGTAGACCTTTGTACAGTATTTTGATTACTATTGAAGACAGCTGTGAAATAACTTGTGTTTGTGCCCTTACTGGTTTTGTACTGCTTTCCCTTGTGTCTTTCCAGATATGTACTGCCCTGATAACAGCACATATAAGTCTTGTGGGAGCGCTTGTCCTGCCACCTGTCAGGACCATGGAGCCCCATTAAAATGCACGGATGCGTGTATTGAAAGTTGTGAGTGTGACCCAGGCTTTGTACTGATTGAGGGAAAGTGTCGCCAGAGAAAGAAGATGCTTCGTCCTTTCCCTTACCCTTGTTTATCTCTGTCTGGCTGCTCCTTTGATAGGTACCGCTGTCACTATAGCCCCAATGTGATGACTCCAATTTTCCTGGTTCTGCGACTGTTATCACCCCACTAGTTTGTTGTGTTGGCTACTATTTCTATTCTCAATTGTTTGTTTTGTCCGTATCTCTGTGTTTACCATCTCGGCCCGTATGCCTGCAGAGCACCGACCGCTAAATAAGCTGTTGGCAGATGATTCTCCTATAACATCTCGCATTGTAGCCCCGAGGTATATTTTCGCTCCCTGGCCCCTCTCCGCGAGTGCCGTGTGGTAGCGGGTGCCGCCGGAGGCTGCGACGGACCCGCCGGCACTTCGCGAGGGTGGGGGCCAGAGCAGGGAGCAGCGCGGGGCATAGCGGTGCAGGCTGGTTGCCGGGGACGCGATCGGGCCGTCGCTAGGGCCGCGATCGCGTTGCCACCGGTCCGGCTTGCAAAGGAGAGGGCGCCGCCATTGCGCATAGGTTCGCGCATGCGCAGGGACCGGAAAGCGCGCGGTAGGATCCCCAGGCTAGGGAGAGATCGCGCGAGGGCAGGACAGAGTAGAGGGAGTTGGTGGCGGCCATTAGGGGTTCGCGCATGCGCAGGGCAAGTGCGCACGCGGCCCCAATGCTTTAGGCAGCCCCTGGGAACTACAACTCCCAGGAGGCTTAGGGAGACAAAGGTCAGGTGCTCCCTTGCGGCCAATAGGGCTGGAGGAAGCTCAGCCCGGGAATATAGATACATTTCCCGGGCTTTGCATGCGTCAGTCGGGCAGAGCAGAGGAAGGAGTAGGAAGGGTGCAGGGAGCGCGTGGCTCCTGCATCAGGTAAGGGTCCTCCCTAGATTCCCAGGCAGGCCCCAATTCCCGGGTAGAGGGCAGGGGGTAACTGAAGAGGGACGCCTTAGCTAGGGAGGTGACCCTTGAGTGTGGAAGGTGCTGGTTTGGCAGTGTCGCAGCGGAGAGAGCTGTGGGCACTGTCAAAGAGGCACGGTGTGCTAGCAGTGGGATTGCTGCGGGATCCGGGTGGCTGTGTGTGATTGCAGCTGTCTGGGTGTGTGTCGCTGCATGTGCTGTGCGCAGTGCGTGCAGTGTGTGTGCACGGTGTGAATCCCTGCAGGCTGACAGTGTAAGCTGAATGTTGGCTGCAGGTGTGTTAGGCTGCTAGGATTAGCAGATACAGTTAAGACTGGGTAGCTAGGGGAAGGGGGGCGGTTATTGTCCACAGGCCCTAGGAGTTTTCCCCAAGCCATCCTAGGTTGCGGTTTCTCAGGGACAGGCCCTAGGTTAGGGTTGCTGTCACTCTAGTAGTAGGTATTGATAGGAAGGCGGTTGCTGTTCCCACGTGGTTGGTGTTGCCGTGTTCCGGTTGCAGTTCCCGTGAAGCGGTGGGACCCTCGTTGGGGTCCACCGGCAGAGTACCTGGAATAGGATCAGACGGACGTCTGACCCTTTTAGAAGAAAGTGTGTTGCGGTCCCGAGCATCGGAGTGCTCGGAAGGTATCTTCTATATTCTAAGTGCACCAACTGGGCCCTAGCTTAAATAGTGACTGCGCAGTCACCCACGACCTTTCGTAGGAGGACGAGACATTGGGTGTGGGGTGATCACAGGACACTGGGTGGGGTACACCAGACATTGGGTTGATGTGATGCGGGTAGAGCATCTGGTTATGGTTATGTTATGTAATGTGTTATATGTGTGTTAAGTAAAGAGTTAGTATTGTTTATCTATAAGTGTTATTGTATTTCTTACTCAGGGCTATCTTTCCTAACGGGGGATCCTGGGTAAGTGGAGGCGCTGCACCAAGTAAGGGTAAGGGTTTCCCCAGGCTCCCAGCTAGCGGAGGCTCAGATCTCCTGGAGCCACACAGGTTATGCAGTACCAGTAGTCCCTTAGAGCAGGTGTGTTGCAGGGAAAGGGACCGGTTAGACCACGAGGGGCCAATGTGATATTGGGTGGGTCGGCCGGTTCACAAAAAGGGCTACATATCTATATACTGAACTATATCCTAGAGGTGCCTCCCAGTTACATACTGTATGGTTCACAATAATTAGGAACACAATATATTTGTATGCTTGTGAAAGTTCCCCTATATGCCAGGGTATGTAGTAGTCAATCAGATACACAGAGATATACACTTTACTCCTGAGCAAGGAATACAAGGAAATTTTGTCCAAAACCACTGTCAACCACTATAGATAGTAATGCAAAGTGTCAACAGACGTGCACACGCCAATTCATGTGCACAAGAAAATGGCCCTTGTATGTTAGGGTGTGGTAATGATCAGGTGGTAAAAGAATTGTCACATTCATAAGTGTTTAGCACAGGGGATTTAATATCCCAAAAAGCCACATATATACACTCTATAGGCACACCATAAGAAATGTCTGAATACAATCAATGAATAGGGCTGTACTATAGCAATGGATACATGTGTGAAATAGCAACAGTTTAAATCTCAATCTTGAGTCTCAATTGCAACTGTGTCAAGATGCATGTGTGAGTACAAACATCCTATATCAGTGGATGAGGCTTTATGAAAAAAAGAAAAACCGGCGCCAAAAAAGTACAAAAATCAAACCGAGTGGGTATAGGATCCAAATGGCAAGTCCTTGAGATGATGTATTAAGATGATTCTCACCTCGACGGGATATATGTGGAAAAAAAGAAGAAGAAAAGAAAACAATAATGGTGCAGTAAATAAACACTGGGGGGGATGTGTGGACCCCCCCCCCCCTCACTTCCCCCCTTCCCTTCCCCCCCCCTTCACAAGTGTCTCTTGGAATGTTATCTGTGCTTGTCCTTCCCCCGGTGTGGATGAGATTTATGGCTAGAGGTGTTAAATGGTTCCTGAAAGTAAGTGATGTAAGAGTGTGTGTGTATCTGTGTGAATATAAATGAATGGATAGCCCACAGTATATACAGTGCTTTACAAAAGGTGTGTGTGGAGTGGGAGTTAATATAAATGGTGTGGGTAGGTGTGGAAATGTGAGAGATAGTAGCATAACTATAAGTGGGTGTGGATACTATGTGGTCCTTATTGGTGTATAGGGATGGAAAAACAAGGAGTATTAGTACGTGTAAGAGACAGCTGTGTGTGTTCTTAATATTTCTAGAATACTCTAGAACATGGATCCTCATCTCTCTCGTAGTCATGCCTATGTAAATTAAGCCGCACGGACAGATGAGATAGTAGATAATATTCTTAGATTTTCAATTGAGAAAGTAAAGAATTTTAAATTCTCTTGTGCCTGCTGAGTTCTTAAAGATACATGTTTGTTTCATGTATTTGCAGGCTAAGCAGAGGCTACACTTTAAAGGATTTTTATATCTCAGATTGATTGAGAAAAGTAGTGATTAAAGGAGGAGAATAGTGACTTTTAACCAATTTGTCTCAAATTTGGGGCTCACCTACTTCTTAAATTGACTGTGTTGCCTAAAATAGACCTAAGATCTTTATCGGCAAGTAAGATATCCCAGTGCTGTTGTAAGCTATCTCGCAAGATATTCTATTTACTATTGTATGTCCCTATAAAGTGTATTTTTTTGCTCTGCAAATTTTTTTAGGTTTTGGTTGGTGAAGAGATGTTCTTTCATTCCTTTGATTGTTCAGGCGGCCCCATAGAATTATCTTGTTACTATACCCTCTTTCTTTAAATGACATTTCACTTGCCTGAGCACTAAAGATGTCCATTGTTGAACAGTAAATAAATTGCCCAGTGGGTACACCACTGATTTGGTGGGGTGGGTGAAAGCTACTGGCATGTAAGATTATGTTTGTAGACGTCTCCTTACGGTAAATATCCGGTAGGATATACCCATCATGGCCAATTGATTCACTCAGGTCCAGAAATGTAACATTAATTTTACTAGACTGAAAAGTCAGCTTGATATTTATACTGTTGTGGTTGATGACATCAATTAACTGGCTAAGTTGAAGGGCTGTGCCCTGCCATAGTATAAAAATATCATCGATGTACCTAAACCACAATAGTACATGCACCGTCAAGTCTCTATTTGCCTCTGAAAACACCTCTTCGCGTTCTCACAACCCCAGGTAAAGATTTGCATAGGAGGGTGCACACAGTGCCCATTGCCGTTCCCGATCTGTAAATAATAAGAATTCTTGAATACAAAATAATTGTGTTTAAGAGCAAAATCCAAAAAATGTAATAATGTATTGGTTAGTGTAGGGCTGAGATTTTGCATGGAAAGGAAAAATCGTGTGGCATAAATGCCATAGCCTTGCTGAATACAGGTGTAAAGTGTTTCCACATCACATGTGGCATGTATTGTTTGATTATCCACTATGATGTTTTCCAACCTAGATAAAATGTCCGTGCTATCGCTGAGATATGACGGTAATGTTTCTACGGATAAACGAAGAAAATAATCTAGGAAACGACAATCGGACGTCCTGTGGGGTGGGAGAGGTATTTCTGAATCTTTGGCAAGAGATATAAAGATGGAATTACCGGGAACCTTGTAATGAGGCCGTCAAGGTGCCGTTTGGTAATCACACCCTGAGAGTATGCTTCATATACAATGGAGTCAAGCTCTGTCTTAAACTTAAGAGTAGGATCTCTAGGGGGTTCTGTGTAACATTGTACGTCGCATAGCTGCTTGAATGACTCCTTTTCGTAAGAAGATTTTGGCCATAACACAATATTGCCCCCTTTATCCGAAGGCTTTATTTCGATAAAGGTCATGGCTTTCAATTCCTGAATGGCAGTCCATTCCAACTTCGAGAGATTGCTTGAGCCTCGTGAATCAGGAAGTTTGGAGATTGCGTTTGTCACCATATTTGAATAACCTTCTACTTGGTAAAACTTCTAAATACTTACACGTTATTTTTGTCCTTTAGCACCACCAAATGTTATATTCATACCTTATAACTGTTTTTTTGGGTCAATTTTGGGATTTGTATCAGTGATGTGGTTGCGGCTTTGTCTGTTATTCATATCTATCTATCTATCTATCTATCTATCTATCTATCTATCTATCTATCTATATACTCCTTGTTTTTCCATCCCTATACACCAATAGGGACCACATAGTATCTACACACACTTTTAGTTATGCTACTATCTCTCACATTTCCACACCTACCCACACCATTTATATTAACTCCCACTCCACATACACCTTTTGTAAAGCACTGTATACACTGTGGGCTCTCCATTCAATTATATTCACACATATATACACACACACTCTTACATCACTAACTTTCAGAAACCATTTAACACCTCTAGCCATATATCACATCCACACCAGGGGAGGGACAAACACAGATAACATTCCAAGAGACACTGTTTTTAAGTATACCCTTTGCTTGCTTCATTCATTGTAACATCGCCGGAAGAGGAGATCAGTGTATCTCGAAAGCTCGCACAAATAAAAGCATTTCGTTAGCCACAGAACGGTATCATCTATTTATTTTTTGATTATTGAAGCTCGGCTAACACGGTACTGATGCCTCTACATATATATATATATATATATAGATATATAGCTTTATAAATGGATATGATATATGCAGACATAATGATACACTTAGCTCTACCTTCTTATACTGTAAATATAAAATCAATCAAAGTAAAATATGTAATACCTGGGAATTGAGTCCTAATAAACTGTTTGCTGTCACGAGAACAAGCTTAGATTTCTTATGCATACAACGAGCACTTTCTAGTCCCCTCTGTCATAGTGGAGAGAGTTACGTAAATCTCACTCTGACACATGTCTTTCTTGCAGGTAAATGGTTTATTGGCCAACCTCCCTCTGACTCTGAACTCTGCTCTTGTCTCTGTGTTCCGCTCCGGGCGGCACTGTGTGATTAAGTCCCGGCATGGCTTACGTGTCACTTTTGACTGGGATGCCCGTGTTGCTGTCACTGTTCCCTCTTCCTATGCTGGCTCAGTTTGCGGCCTCTGTGGCAACTTTAATGGCAACCCTGGAGATGACTTGATTGGCCGGAATGGTAGCCTCATGAATGACATTGTTGATTTTGGTCAGAGCTGGAAAGTAGGACAAGTTCCAGGATGCCGAGAGGTGCCAGAAAAAGGCTGCCATGCGCTGGAGTCTCTGGATAGAGAGCAGAGGAAAAGCAGGGAGGGGTGCGGTCAGTTGTTGGACAAGAATGGTCCTTTTCGAGAGTGCCATGCCATCATACCACCTGGAAGCTACTTCGAGGACTGTGTTTATGATCTGTGTGCATTTGGCAGACGTGAGGACATTACCTGTCGCCTTATATCAGGATATACTTCTGCATGTCAAGAAGCTGGTGCCAATGTGTATCCATGGAGATCTGACCAGTTCTGCAGTGAGTATATACTTACCAGCCCTTTCATCCTCATAAAACATAGCTGTCTCTCACTAAAAGGTGTAGGTTAACAGAAACCCAGGGTCCACTCCTTTTGCCCTTGGGCAAGTCAGTATACTGAATCTCTTTATGCTTCGTGTACGAACTACACAAATATGATAGAATTGTCTCTGTAAAACTGCTATTTATAGCACTGCATAATGTCATTATTTACAGTGTTATTACCATTGCACTTTTTAACATTCACATATAAACATGTTACCCCTTTATACTTCTAGGCCCCAGACTTAAATCTGGTGCTGAGCTTGGGGCCTGAGTCCATTATTGTTACTCTCTATACCACATGTGTCCTTCTGTCAGATGGCAGGAAATAAGTACACAGCGTGTGTGGTACAACTGCTTTTATATAATGGTAGCCCAGTCTTCAGAACCTTGTGCTCCTCAGCGAAGGATCACTATGCACATCATACAGCATGCATATATTATAATACTTAACAAGAACGCTGCGCGAGTGCGTGTCAGTTAGAAGATGGCCATGCAATCCTGGGTATATGGACCTATATAACTGGTGCCAGCGCACCATTGGAGCTCTTAATGCACTAACATGTAGCAGGCCTGTACTTCACAATGGTGATTTGATACTACTGTTAACTGAAACCGTTGAGGTCCCCTTCAACAGCGATCAACACTGCATGCGCTCTCCGATGTGTATCTGCTGGGCCTTACTACACCAGGTGCTGCTCTCCCTCCAGTGAATCTCTGCTCTCTCAGCAGGACTCAGACTGGACCCAGGTCATACTTGATCAAGCCTGAAGGCACTCAGGCTTGTACAGCTCTCTGAGACAGGGGCTGCTCTTCTCTGTCTCTCCCTGCAGTTTCTGGTTCACTCTCGTCTGAACCTTTACACTCATTGGCTGTAATGTCATGTGTCCCTATTTCAGACTAGAACTCCCAGCAGCCCCTGCAGCTGCTCTTAGTAATTGGCTCATTACTAGCAGCACACACCAGAATGGAACACAGCTAGAGGGCAGCATGCATAGCTATATCCTAACAAGGGAGTTACAAACATATCGAAAATAAAAATTATTTCAACTTTCTATCACCAGAATGAAGCACATTTCTCTGTTTCTCTGAGATTAGACCTCAAATATAGAACCGGGGCACACGCCTCATGTTCCGGTACCAGTTATCGCACAAGTTTGGGCATTAACTTTCATTGGACGATAACCTGTACAGGAATCTGATGCTTGTGCCCCAATTACAGGTATAATTAAAGTGTAACAGAACAGAAAACATACCTTTCTGAAAGAATCTGAACCCGTGAATGAATCAGGCAGGGGCGGCCTACGGGTCCTTGTGACCGTGGGCAAGAGAGTAATTTGGGGAGTCTTAGAGGTTTGAATTTGATGACCTAAAAGCAACTTAGCAAGTTGGACATTTCTGATTTAAATTTCACTTTACCCTGTCGATCTAGCGACATGAAAGTATCATAATACATTCAGCATAATTAATATTCATGGGGATAAAACTCATAATATATTCCTGTTTTCTGAAGTGTATTGTATCATATTCTATCAGTATACCTTTTTTTTAAAAATCTGCTACTTACCTAGGTGGAGATATACCTCACCTACCTTGGAGATATGAGGGCACCCAGAAATACACAAACCTTACCAAAAAATAGGTCTAAAAGATTTTGTTAGGTAGCAGTTAAAACCCATATTAACCCTTCACCCAAGAAAACATTGGCTAAATTTGGGGCGCCCCTACAGTGCAGGTGCCCAATTTGCCCTTACCTAAGACCACTATTGTAATCAGGTTAAAGAAATTAAAAAAAGGTGAGTCCTTAGCATGTAAAATAAGAAAGGGCCTCAGTTGCTTTCAGATTGATAATCTTAAAAGGAGGAGTTTTGGATAATCCCTAAAAAGGGTAAGCAAGTAAAGTTTACATCACTCGCCAGGCCCTGCAAATCAAAATGTACGTTTATAATGTATTGTAAGATGTAAATAAATTAGTCACTCTGATGATTTTTGTATCTGACTGTCCAAAATCTTGACTCTTATAATACGTTATATGTTATGTTCTGCAGGACTTACATGTCCCACCAACAGCCATTACAACATATGTTCGAGTGGCTGCCCCTCCAGCTGCATCTCCCTGTCGTCTTTCTACAGCTGTGACTCTCTGTGCAAGGAAGGTTGTGCCTGTGATGATGGCTTCGTTCTCAATGGCGGGCTGTGTGTCCCTCTATCTGGATGTGGTTGCTCCTACAATGGACAGTACTATAAGCCTGGGGAGATCTTCTACCCAAAAGACACATGTGAACAGAGATGTTCTTGCAGAATTGGAGGGTCAGTTGTCTGCACTCCTTTCTCTTGTGGCCCCTATGAGGAATGTCGTGTGGAAAAAGGGGTACAAGGCTGTCAACCACTTGGGTCAGCCGTATGTTCCACAGTGGGAGAATCCAACTATAGGACCTTTGATGGTCTTGGATATGACTTTTATGGCAACTGTTCCTATATATTGTCCAAGACCTGCATTCTTAATGGATCTCATCTAAATCCTTTCCTTGTCCGAGTGAGAAACCAGAAATGGGTAACCAGCGGTGTGTCCTACAGAAAGGCGATAACATTAGAAGTCTATAATTATACCATAAACATTCATCAAGCCTCAGAAAGTCAAATCTTGGTAAGCATAACAGTTTGGAGACTTTTTATTTCAGTCCTGCAGCCTCCATCGGTCTCCGGGAATTTAATTTTTTTCTGGTATTATTATCAATTAGTCTTGGGGAAATAAACTCTAGTTTAGTTTGCTGCTAAAAGTCTACAGGGGAACAGTTGATTGGGATAGATGTACTTATCACATGTGGATGAGAGAGGAACCTACATAGTTATAATTGTGCTTGGGGAATTAACTATGAGTCCTGAGTCATTTTTACTTCAGCAACTCATTTGCTGGTGAACTCCAATCTAAGTAATTATGGACATTAACAATCAGCAATTCTATTTTAATCAACACAAAATAATTTGAACAGCATTCCTTATATATAACCACTTTTTAACTAGATAATGTTTTGATGTTCCAAGAAAATTATTCTTTTTATAACCCTCACCCTAATTTACAGAGAAATCACCTGGATGTTATGTTTGATATGTGATTTTGCTAAAAAAAAAATAACATAAATGTAGTACAGGCTCAGACATCTATATTGCTGACATTCATTTAGTCTTGTCACAATATCTTTATAAAGAAAAGTCATTTCAGACTATTTCTATTCTTGAATTGAGTCTACCTTCACGCTTATTCTTTGTGTCAATCTTGTTCTGATTCTCTTAGCAATCGCTCCACTGCCCTATTCTACTTAAATGCTAAATATCACAATTAGTATAATGAGCGCTAACATTTACCAATTGAATTGGCTTAGCACACCAGAAATGAAGTATGTTGCTTAGATATTAAAATGAATGAATTTTTCTCCTGAATACCCAATGCAAAGTGTCTGTACTGTATTTATTCCTGTAGGTGAATGGAATTCGTCGCCATCTTCCTTTCGAACTTGAGTCCGGTAAGCTTCGTGCTGAGAATCTTGGCCTGGGTTTTGCCCTTAGTACTGACTTTGGCCTGGTCATAACCTCTGACCTCTCTCTCCGTGTCACTGTGCCGGGCAACTACCGCAACCAGACCTGTGGTCTATGTGGAAATTACAATGACAACCCCCGGGATGACCTTCACCAGACTGACGGAGATGCCATTGCATTTGCTGCTTTATGGAAAGACACTGATTCAGAGGAGACCTGCAATACAAGTGAAGCCTGCATGGGAGGGAATCCAAGTTGCCCAGTTTGCCATAGGTCAAAGGCAGAGACATTGGCAGGGGAGAACTTCTGTGGTATCATTACTGTTCCTGTTGGTCCATTTGCAACCTGCCATGCCCAGGTTGATCCTTCTGAATACCTCAGTGGTTGCGTAGCTGCTCTGTGTACAGGGAGTGGGGATCTATGTCTCATCCTTCAGAACTATGCCAGAGCTTGTCAGGATGCTGGTGTAACCATCAAGTCTTGGAGAACACCAAGTTTTTGCCGTGAGTGTTGATTACATTGGTGAAAAATGTAGAATGACATATCTAGAAGTCTCTACCTATTGAGAGCTGTTCTCTTACTCTTCATATGAAATATTGCTCTTGGTTTTTGTAGCTTGATCTTTTTTTATTTTTTATTTTACATTTTTGTCCATGATGTTGCTCTAAAAGTTCACATTCAGTGGTATGTACAGTATGGGTGTAGATACATATAATAGACACAAAGCTGCATGTTCTCATAATTTCTGGGTGGGCAGCGGGGGACGGTGGTTAACCCCTTAATTACTATAGCGGTTATTAACCGCTAAGGTGATTAAGGGGTTAGGGGCCATTAGATTATATTTTTTCTTGTATTCTTGCTGGTATCGGAGGACAGTGACCTGCAGTATGCTGATGAGGACGCTCTTCATGATGGCAGGGGTAAGTTGGAGGTTTTATTTAATTTATTAATGCTGGCTGGCTAATGTTTCATTTTATAATGGGCAAATGCACTATTATCCATATGTGGATAATAGTAATACTGCTCATTAATGGCCGCTAAGTTAATGAAGCTGTTTTAATATAATATTTAATACTATTGTAGATGAGCAGGGGGTCTACGGAGCAGAACTGCATTGCTTTGAGGTCCGGGGACCCCCTGCTTCCCGAGATACAAGCCCCGTTATGGGGTGCTGATATCTCCTATGCATTTTATTCCCACGTTCATGTGACGCGAGACATTTAAATGCATAGGAGATACCGGCACCCCGTAACGCTCTTATTAATACGTTATAATGTGACGTCCCTCTTATTAATACGTTATAATGTGACGTCCCTCTTATTAATACGTTATAATGTGACGTCTCTTATTAATATTATTATAATGTATAATGAATATTGGTTATAATGAACGACATATTTGATACTGTAACACTTGTAACTCACTCTGAGGAAGGGCACGATGCCATCCCGTGATATCGCCTGCAGGAGGCGTGGAGCTCCCGTCAGACTCTGCAAACCGGCCCCACACGTGGAGAACAGAGACCCAATAACAATGACGGTGAGATGTGCTGCAGGCTGGGTGAGATGTGCTGCAGGCTGGTGAGATGTGCTGCAGGCTGGTGAGATGTGCTGCAGTCTGGGTGAGATGTGCTGCAGTCTGGGTGAGATGTGCTGCGGTCTGGGTGGGATGTCCTGCAGGTTTGGTGAGATGTGCTGCAGTCTGGGTGGGATGTGCTGCAGGCTGGTGAGATGTGCTGCAGGCTGGTGAGATGTGCTGCAGTCTGGGTGGGATGTCCTGCAGGCTGGGTGGGAAGTCCTGCAGGCTGGGTGAGATGTGCTGCAGGATGGTGAGATGTCCTGCAGGCTGGGTGAGATGTGCTGCAGTCTGGGTGAGATGTGCTGCAGGCTGGGTGGGATGTGCTGCAGGCTGGGGGGCTGTATGTTGGATTATTAATTGAAAGAAATATTTTCAACATGTCATCATAATGTTTTGAACCCCACACCCCCAAATACAAATCACAGTATGTGTAGAATTAAAAAGCTACAGTAGTGATTGATTCTCAGAATATCAAACATTGTTATGCAAGCCCATGTTGAGAAACAAAAAAAGGGATTTTTTTCAGACTTGAAATTCAAATTGAATGAGAAGGCATTAAATCAAAACAGTATTAAAACAATACATATATAATACTGTACATATACTGTACAATAAATACATACTGTATAGAATAAAAGATTATAACTTGTTATTTTGGGGGTTTCTTATAAGAGTCACAGTATGCCACCCACCTCATACAGGATGTACATGACTAGTGTAGAATTAAAAAGCTACAGTAGTGATTGAATCTCAGAATAGCCAAAATTGTTATGCAAGCCCATGTCGAGAAACAAAAAAAAGTTTTTTTTTCAGACTTGAAATTCAAATTGAATGAGAAGTCATATACGCATGCGCCTAAATGTGATGACACACATATGCGTTTCAACAAGGTTCCAATGAGACATACACGCATGCGCATAAATGTGATAACACGCATATGCGTTTTAATCAGGTTCCAATTAGACATACACGGATGCGCATAGAATAAAAACAGTATGAAAAGAAGAGCAAGCTTAGCAAAAGTATTGATTAATAAATAATACATATAGAAATGTGATGACACGCATACAAGTATACATTTCAACAAGATTCCAATCCGCATGAGCGGAAAAAATATTTTATATTCGGAAGAAGACGCGACGTTATATTTTTGTAATACTGTACTTCTTTTCCCTTTAGTAGCCAGTGTACAGTACAGTATGTATCATCATATTTTTTATGTGTATGGCTAAGGAGCCTCAGACTACTGTATACAGTATGAACTTGTAACATTAATCTCTGCTTCAAATATAAATCTTCAAATTACAATTACTGTACACACACACACAGGCTGTACTGTGTAGGTGGAATTGCTATTAGACTTATAAGACAACAGCACGTGATCACCCACTTGAGTTTCTAGACGGTATTGCAGACAACGCTAAAATACAATTTTCTGCGCCCGATAGATGGATTCTGCGCCCGATAGAAAACCAATAGAAACCCGAGTCAATTGCTATGCGGTTGGAAAACATAGCTCGAAATGACCCGGTATTCAGAGCGGTACGGCGTGTGAAGCTTTAGAATAAAGGCTGGCAAAGCTGTAGCGCTCTTTGGCAAAAAAAACAACATATTTCACACTATGGAATGGAGTTTGTCTTGTTACTTGGCGAACTGGGCAAATTTTGCATGGTTCTCTATATGTCCTTGCATCCTTCCATTGGGGAATGTGGGGAGACAGTGTCGGATACCTGCTAAACAAGAAAAGTGTGCATTCCGATACCTACTGTACAAGAGAAGTGTACATTCCGATACCTACTGTACAAGAGGAGTGTGCATTCCGATACCTACTGTACAAGAGGAGTGTGCATTCCGATACCTACTGTACAAGCAGCCAAGTTATGCTGTTTCATTGTTCAATCAAGGAGCATTTCATGTGTGTTTTGCGTAATCCTCAGTTGCACGAGAAACAAAATAAAGAAATAAGGCATTTCTGTCTAACTTTCCAAGAAAGAATACTAAAAAAACACATGAAAATGGATAAGGCTAAAAACAAACAGAGGGATGTTTTACATTCTATTTCTCCTTGTTGGGGTTTTTCGTGTTTGTTTTTTTAATGCTCTCCATATTTCTATCTTCCTCTTTTAGCTTTGTGTTCTCACGTTTTTTTCAGACTCTAAACCCCAAACATCACAACACGACGTACAATGAGTTACTATAAATATTTCCTTATTGAAGCAAAACTGCTAACCTGCTGAGATTATCTATTGCAGAGGTACTCTACTCCAGTCCCCCCCCCCCCCAACAGGTCAGGTTTTAAAAATATCCCAGCTTCAGCACAGGTGGCTCAATCAGAGGCTCTGATTGAGCCACCTGTGCTGAAGCAGGGACTGATTGAGGCACATGATATGAAGCTGGGGGGGAGGGGAGGACTGCAGTTGAGCGCCCCTGATCTATTGCGTACACCATGCAGCATTGCATAGTGCTAGCAAAGCCTAAAGCCCTCAGTAGATCTTTCCCTTACCTGTGTTTTATCAGACCTTGTATGTCCCGTGCCAGTTTCCAGGTAACCTCACCTGTTTATTCCCTTTTCCCTACTTTTTCCATCTTTAG
Source organism: Ascaphus truei (assembly GCA_036426205.1). Taxonomy (NCBI): domain Eukaryota; kingdom Metazoa; phylum Chordata; class Amphibia; order Anura; family Ascaphidae; genus Ascaphus; species Ascaphus truei. The sequence continues at coordinate 7,832,075 of CM071572.1, forward strand.
CCGTGAGTTTAACACATGAGCTAAACAACTGCTTAGGTGACTACATAGTCAATGGGGATTTGATTAACATATATTTTTTTAATATTATTATTACTATTAGTTGTAATACCTTTAAACTGAAAACGCGTAGGAGGTTGTGTGTTTTTTGTTATTTGTTTGTCCTTTTTCAATTTTTATGTAGTCCAATAAACGATTTTTAATTTTTCAATTCTGGTGAGCTGATGGTGCTTTTTGGACGTTGCAGTCTGTGTCCAATCCCCTTTTCTACTTGTATTGCCTTTCGATTGGCTGAGTGAAGGAGGGTACACCACATGGGAGTCTGTGGATATTATCAGATTCTTCCGCGGACACAGCGGAGAGAAGGGAGCCTATACCGGACAGACCGGAAGTGATCACCTGCACTACCGGCACTCGGGAGCTCCAGAGAGTTTGGGTGAGGAGACGCAGCTGAATCAGAGACGACCGACGCCGATGCTGCTTGCCGGACTGAGGCATTGAAAACGGAGCGCTACAAGAGGGATTAACGGAGGTAATTACAATTTTGTCTCCGGTTCACATACATCCCAGGTAGCGGTGTCCATTGGAGCTCCGTTTCTGCCATATGCGGTCCTTGTTCACCTATACAAGCACCTTATATTGACACCCACGGTTTTATTCCCCCTCACAGATTTCCTCAGCTGTCCACAATATCAACAATTATTTTATATATTTTGTGTCTCTCTGTTATTGAGCTTTTAGTAGCCTTGCCACTGACTATCCTGATAGCCTGGCCTGATTGCCGCCCTCGAGGACTGGAGTTGTGCAGGTCTGGTGTATAGGATAATCCTCCTCAACCTTTCACCACAACTCAACTAATCTATCTAGCACAGGGGTGGCCAACTCCAGTCCTCAAGAGCTACCAACAGGTCAGGTTTTCAGGATATCCCTGCTTCAACACAGGTGGCTCAATCAGCTCAAAGACTGAGCCACTGATTGAGCCACCTGTGTTGAAGCAGGGATATCCTGAAAACCGAACCTGCTTGTAGCTCTCAGTCTTGAGGGCTAGAGTTAAACATAAACAATCCAAGCCGAATATAAGCTCAAGGAAAAACACTGGGGTATTGTAATAAAAACCATTGGCATAAGTACTATATGGTCAAAGGCTATAAACAAGCCCAAGTAAATCGAGGAGAGAAAACCAAAAAAAAAACTGTATGGGTGCAACGACAACCCTACCAGTTAGTCAAGGAGAAGCAATTATATTACCTCCACATCGTAGCCTGGACTGGAAGTCTAACCATGTGTCTATTGAGGTATTCGGTGGGGAGCCATGCTGCTCACTGTTTCGTTTTCTCTCCCTCGGTGGGCACAACGCTGAAAGCGTGTGATGCAGGTAGACCAGTACTGCCTGTGTGCGTCACCCCAATCACGGGCAAGTATGTAGAAAAAAAGGCATAGGATTGGTGGGACAGCGGACCCATGAAAAAATGTTGGAACTCACCACGTACAGTATAACAAAAATTAAAAAGGCTTATGGATTTACAACATAAAAAACATGAAACAAAATACAAAATCCTCAAATCCACATCCTTTAAAAAATGGCTGCCATCACATGGTACTTCAACCAATCGGATTGGGGATGGCAGGCATTTTTTTGAAGTGAAACTTCTTTAGTGGCACCTCTAGATGGGGGGCGAAATGTGAAACGGAAGTGACGTCACGTAATGGACGGCGCTCCGCTCACACGTCCCCTGTCACATGTGGCGGCGGCGGCGGCGGCACCGCCGCACCCCTCACCCTCCCACACACCCCACACCCGGTTGCTGACATATGCGGCGGCGATAGCCGCCGCTCCTAACGGCTGCCGTTCCCCGTCCGCTGCCCGTGCCCGCTGCCATGCCGCGCATGCGCAGTTGTGATGGCGCCGCTGACAGACGCCACACATGCGCAGAAGCGGTGGGCAGCGGCGCTGTCCCCCCTCCCCCACACGCACGCTGCCATGCCGCACTGCACCCCGTCACCCACAAACAGCGACCCGCAGCTGCCGGTGCGGCTGGGACAGCAGAGACCGCACGACCGGGACACCCCCCTCCTCCTCCCCTTTCCTGCACCGCCGGGGGTAGTAGGAGGAGCGGGGTAGTGGGAGGAGTGGGTAGTGGGACCACCGTGTCGCCGGGGTGGGGGGGGCTTGCTGCAGCAGGACACACAGCCGTGTCCGCAGCTCCGCCGGGGGTAGTGGGAGTCGGGAGGAGGGGGGTAACGGGACCACCGTGTTGCCGGGGGGGCTGGCAGCAGGACACACAGCTGTGTACGCAGCTCCGCCGGGGGAAGTGGAAGGAGGGGGGGGGACAGCACAGAGAGACATTCACACAACACAGAGAGAGAGACATACACTGACTTGACACACACACAGACTCACACACTGACTGACTCACACTCACACACTGACTGACTCACACTCACACACTGACTGACTCACACTCACACCGACTGACTCACACTCACACTGACTGACTCACACTCATTGACTCACATTCACACAGTGACTCACACTCACATACTGACACATGCACACACGCTGACTGACACAAACACGCACACACGCTGACTGGCACACGCACACATGCTGACTGGCACACACGCACACACTGTCTGACTCACACTCACATACTGTTTGACACACGCACACACGCTGACTGACACACGCACACACACGCTGACTGGCACACAGGCTGACTGACACACACGCACACACGCTGACTGACTCACACTCACATACTGTCTGACACACGCACACACGCTGACTGACACACACACGCACACACGTTGACTGACACACACGCACACACGCTGACTAACACACACACACGCTGACTGACACACACACGCACACACGCTAACTGACACACGCACACACGCTGACTGGCACACACGCTGACTGACACACGCACACACGCTGACTGACACACACACGCACACACACTGACTGACACACGCACACACGCACACATGCTGACTGACACACGCACACATGCTGACTGGCACACACGCTGACTGGCACACGCACACACGCACACACGCTGACTGACACACACGCACACACGCTGACTGACACATGCACACACACACTGACTGACACAATTGCACACACACTGACTGACACACATGCACATACACTGACTGACACACATGCACACACACTGACTGACACACATGCACACACTGCACGGCCACACATGCACACACTGACTGACACACATGCACACACTGACTGACACACATACACACACTGACTGACACACATGCACACACTGACTGACACACATGCACACACTGACTGGCACACACATACATACTCACTGACTGACACATGTGTGCCGAGCACGCGCGTTATAAGTCAATTTCTGTGACAAAAGTCAAAGAAGTTTCACTTACTATGCGCGTGCACAGCACACACAGCTTTTTTTAAAGGATGTGACATCATCCCTTTAAGATAATGCCACATCCTTTAAAAAAAATGGAAGCTGTCACATGGTACTTCAACCAATTGGATTGGGGGGGTGCCATGTGATGCTTCACATGGTATATCTCACAATCCTATTGGTTTTAGTACCATGTGATGGCAGCCATTTTTTTTAGGATATGACGTACCTCCCTTTAAGATAAAGTCACATCCTTAAAAAAAGAAGAAGAAAAAAAGAACCTTATCACATGGTACAGCAGCCAATCGGATTGGAGGTGTACCACTTGACACACAAATGTGACGTCACAGGCCTTATATAAGGCCTGCCACGACCCCTTTGAGTTTTAGAAGCTGACGAGACAACATCCACCCCATTGGATTACAATATAGAGATAAAGAGAAAGAAGAAAGAAGAAGAATTTACCGCCTGTTGTGGGGCATTGTCAAAAGGTTCCTGCTGTTGCTGCTGGAGTCGGAATCGGATTGTTAATATTTCAAAAGTAAGAAAAACATTAATTGTATTTTTTTTAACTGCATATTTTTTTTAGGCTGCCCATTGACTGCCAATATGTTTATCTATGCTCCTTTTGGGCTACTTTCCATTAAGGTGATTAAGGGGTTAGTGGCCATTAGTTTGTTTTTTATTGTTATGTTGGTGCCACGGAGGACGGGGAGGAAGAGGAAGAGGAAGACTTGGACGGCCTTCATCTTGGCAGGGGTAAGTGCAACTTGAATTTATTTTATGCTGGCTGAATAATGTTTTATTTTTAATGGGCAAATGAGCTATTATCCATATCCGTACTGTATGTGTTGAAGTGGGTTGTTGGGGGTAGAGGAGGTGGGTAGTAGGGTTGTTGTATTTAAATGTTTCTTGGGGGTAGAGGGGTTGGGTGAAGGGGGTAGTTGCCCCACTGGTGGGTGTTTAGGCCTCTCAGGTCTGTAGTGGGAGCGGTTAACCCCTTCATTACCATAGCGGTTACCATCGCTATGGTAGTGAAGGGGTTAACTCTTCCCTTACCTTCCCGTCAGGCCTAACCACCCACCTTGGGGCTACTATCCCCTTCATCCACCCCCCCGTACCCTTAACAGTGTACTCGGGTTTAACTCCTTCATTGCTTTAGCATCTAGCCGCTAAGGTAATGAAACTGTTTTTATTTACATTTTAATACTGGTGTATGGGAGCAGGGGGTCACGGAGCTGAACTGCATTGATTTCAGCCTCGGGGACCACCTGCTTCCCAAGTAACAGGCCCCAGTATGGGGTGCCGGTATCCCCCTACAATGTTTAAATCTCCTGCACCCCGTGACCGGGCATTTAAACGCATAGGAGATACCGGCACTCCATACCACGGCCTGTAACTCGGGAAGCAGGGTGTCCCCCGACATGAAATTAATGTTGTTCAGCTTCTCAGACCTGAAATGAATGCAATTCAGCTCCGGAGACCCCCTGCTCCCATACACTAGTATTAAAAATTCAATAAAACACAGCGATCGCCTGTGAGAGCTGTGCAGGTTGCTCTGGTTCTCTCTTTGCTGCTCTCGCTGTGCAGCGCTTACAGACTGCGGCAAGAGCGTACGGGGGAGAACTTTAAGAGAGGCTGAGATCACATCGTTGCTGTGCTGAGCGGTATTGGCATTTTCCTTCCTCACGGTTTGTGACTTGTGGAAATGGTTTCAGATTCTGTCTGAATACCGTGATAACACAAATGCGAAACTCTCCGGTGGGAACATGCCAAACCGTCTGAGCTGGCAGCAAAGTTATCGAAGCTACTAGAATAGGCCTCATTGTATTCCTAGTTCCTACCAGTTACACCATGTTAGGTGTTACCTGTACAGCCTGTTCTATCACGTCATATTGACACACGTATGCAAAGTACTGATAGCCCATGTTACAAAGTGAGACAAAAGACTTATGACCGACTAAATTAGTTTTAATTTTAAATCACTATTTGTTTATTTTCTCTCATATTAATAAGCAAATAGCAGGACGTACAGAATCAACACACTGTCAAGTCCTGTGCTGTGCTGTACTTCTGTGTCTGAAGTGTGGTTTTGGCATTGGAAGAGATTTTAGGGGGGAGGGGGGGGAGTCGTGTTCTAAGAATGTAAGTATTTGTTGTTATAATGAAAGATTAAAAAGAAAGATCAAATAAAACAATATACAGGTGCGCCGACGAGTATTCTAAAACTTGCCTTAAACTTGCCTTGGAAAATCTGGGTCTATCACCAACAGGATTAACACAGCAGGGGTCCCTGGCAGTCCCATTCAGTTTGAATTGGACTGCCAGGGACACCCGCTGTTTATCCGATGGGCCATTTGTCTGCCTGCAGAAATGTCTCTGAAATGTTGCAGCATGTACCCAGTATGTACCCAGTATGTACCTGGGTCTTGTTGGTGATTGCCCCAGATTTGTTTTAGAATACTCATCGGCACTAGAGTAGCACTGCAGGTAACCCTTTTGTACCTACAGGGAATTTCGGTGTATGGATGGCTAATTGATTAATTGATTCATTTCATACGACTGTAGCATGCAAAAAATGACAAAGAAAATTCCAGCAAGGTGATTAAACCATCCAGTGATTAACCCTTTCAGTGTCTTATGATGTAGCCACGAGGTCATGTGGTCCGGCACTCCAGGGTCCCTATGACCTAGTGGCTATGTCATGGTTTCTAAACTGGATTTTCAAGGGTGATGTCCCGTTCTGTGCTCCTATGGAGCACGTAATGTGATCTGGCTTGCAGGAGATAGGAAGGGGAGAACTGTCTATTCTTCAATTCGGGTCATCAGTGACACCGCGATCAAATGACCACTCCAAGGAGCGGTAGTGTAAATGGCAGAGGTGCACAGGCCCTTCCTGCGTACATTGGTAGCGCTATATAAATACAAATATACACAGAGAACATACATGTGTGAAGATGGAGATAACAGAAAGGAAGCATAAAACAAAGAAAATATAAAGAAATATAAAGAAAGCATCTAGTAAAGAACTGCAAATAGTAAACTGCCAACATTATAGGAATGACTTGGCAGGGCGAGAATCCTATAAACTCTGTCTATTTTACCCTACACTTTACTAGTGTGCTTTCTGTGTTTTATGCCTAGCTGTTGAACTTGATGGGGCGAGGGGGAAACTATATGTTGAATTGGCAGATGGGAAAACAAGCACATGCCAAAATATAGTGACAATCTTATCACAAGATATAAAGACAAACAAGATTATATGACAAATAGAGCCGTCAGTGTCAGCAGAGTTTCATTGGGTCTTAGGTGTTTCTTCAATCAATGGGACCAATATCTACTCCAACATGGAAAAGTGGAATCCTTGCACATTCATGAAGGGCCTTTAGGTGGTTTCCATCTGAAAAAGTATCATTTCGATAAAGTGCAAGAACTCATGTAACATCCTCCCAACCAGCTCCATTGAATTTTACTTGAATGTTGCAGTACTGTATGTATGCAAAATATACTTCGACACTGATCCCCCATGCCAAAGAATGACAGTCTTTTTGCACACTGTGGGGGTCATGCACTAAGCAGTGATAAGTGCTCTTAAGTGAGATAAAAAGCCATTATAGGGTGATATTGCCTGCTGTGAGATTCACAAAGCAGTGATAAGTCTTTTAAGTGAGATAAATGCCTTTATAGCGTGATACTATCTGCTATGAGATTTACAAAGCAGTGATAAGTGCTTTTAAGTGGGAAAAAATGCCATTATAGCACGATACTGCAGTGTTATCACTGCTTTGTGAATCTCACAACAGGCAGTATCACGCTATAAAAGGCATGTATCTCACTTAAAAGCACTTATCACTGCTTTGTGCATAGCACCCAGAAAACCCACTTATCACTGCTTAGTGCATGACCCCCTGTAACATTTAGCCTATGCATGGAAGCTCACATAACGAGGACTAAATCTCTGCTTTTCCTTATTTCCATGACAACTCAAAAATATTAGCGTTAGATTGTTGTAGACAAAAATCAGACAAGACCTGTATCTGACAAGTAATTTTGAGAGATGACTTGGTAAGAAAATGTTACCAACTTTCATGAGCTAAACTTTGAGCAAAGGAACAATGTCCTGCATAGTTGCAATTGTTTGACATGCTTCACAGCTTTGGGTCCAAACACAAAAGTGTTTAAAGCAGTTATTTCACAATTGAATCATTTCTCCAAATAAGGGGGTTAGTCATTCAACTATTCATCGCTACGGTAGTGAAGGGGTTAACTCTTCCCTTACCTTCCTGTCAGGCCTAACCACCCACCTTGGGGCTACTACCCCCTTCATCCACCCCCGTACCCTTAACAAACAGTGTACTCAGGTGTAACCCCTTCATTGCTTTAGCATCTAGCCGCTAAGGTAATGAAACTGTTTTTATTTACATTTTAATACTAGTGTATAGGGGCAGGGGGTATCCGGAGCTGAACTGCATTGATTTCAGCCTTGGGAACCACCTGCTTCCCAAATTACAGGCCCCAGTATGGGGTGCCGGTATCCCCCTACAATGTTTAAATCTCCTGCATCACGTGACCGGGCATTTAAACGCAAAGGAGATACCGGCACTCCATACAGAGGCCTGTAACTCGGGAAGCAGGGGGTCCCCAGACCTGAAATTAATGTGGTTCCGCTCCGGAGACCCCCTGCTCCCGTACACTAGAATTAAAAATTCAATTAAAACACAGCGATCGCCTGTGAGAGCTGTGCAGGGATATGTGGTTCTCTCTTTGCAGCTCTCGCCGTACAGCGTTTACAGACTGCGGCAAGAGCGTACGGGGGAGAACTTTGAGAGAGGCTGAGATCACATCGCTGCTGTCCCGAGCGGTATTGGCAGTTTCCTACCTCACGGTTTGTGACTTGTGAAACTCTCCGGTGGGAATATGCCAAACCATTCGAGATGGCAGCAAAGTTATCGAAGCTACTAGAATAGGCCTCATTGTATTCCTCGTTCCTACCAGTTACACAATGTTAGGTGTTACCTGTACAGCCTGTTCTATCACATCATATTGAAACACGCATTGCAAGAAGCCTGACAGATAAAATGGGGGAGCTTGAATTAATAGCTGCAAGGGAGCAGTATGATATCATAGCCATTACTGAAACATGGTGGGATGAAACTCATGACTGGACAGTTAATTTAGAGGGTTATTCCCTTTTTCGGAAGGTTCGAACAAATAGGAGGGGAGGTGGAGTATGTTTATAAGTTAAACCGGATCTAAAACCTATTATAAGGGATGATGTTTATGAAGGGAATTATGAAAATGTAGAGACTTTGTGGATAAAAATTAGCAGTGGAGGTTAAAGCATAAAGAAAATGTTTGTGGGAATATGCTATAAACCACCAAAGATCTGTGAGATTGAGAAAGCTAAAATACTTTTGCAAATGGAGAAGGCATCAAAACTGGGTCATGTTTGCATAATGGGGGATTTGTCCAGACAGACTGGGGCAATCAGATTAGCATTACAACAAAAGGAAACAGGTTTTTGGGGGTGCTTAAAGACAATTATATGGCCCAAATTATTGAGGAACCAACCAGGAGAGGGGCAGTACTGGATTTGGTCATATCAAACAATGTAGAACTAATAACAAATATACAAGTCCTGGAACATTTGGGTAACAGTGATCATAACATGGTCTCATTTGAAATAAATTATCCAAAAACAGATTACTTGGGTTCAACAAAGACCTTAAACTTTAGAAAGGCAGAGGTCTAATCTACAAGTAATACATTGGGATGATGTTTTTGCAGGGAAAAATGTAGAAGATAAATGGGCAGTCTTTAAAACATTGTTAGAAAAGCACACTTATCAGTGTATGCCCCTGGGTAATAAATATAAAAGAAATAAGTCAAAACCAATGTGGCTAAATAAACAGGTAGGGGAGGAAATGGACAAGAAGAGGAAGGTGTTTAGATTCTTTAAGTCAGAAGGGACGGAGACATTGTATCAGAATTATAAGGAATGTAACAAAAATTGCAAAAGGGCAATCAAATTAGCAAAAAAGGATAATGAAAAAAGGATTGCAATAGAAAGTAAGGTCAACCAAAAAATAATCTTTAAGTACCTTAATAACAAAAAAAATGAGAAAAGAAAATATAGGACCCTTTCAGTGTGGGATGGGCAGGCAGATTATTGGAGATAAGGAAAAAGCAGAGGTATTAAACAAATTATTTGCCTCTGTGTTTACCAGGGAAGAATCAAGTTCAATAGTAGTGCCGCAGGAGGAAGCTACAACCTCCATATTAATGAACAATTGGTTAACTGAGGAAGAAGTTCATAAGCAACTTGAAAAAATTAAAGTAAATAAGGCACCTGGCCCCAATGGCATATATCCAAGAGTTCTTAAGGAGTTAAGATCAGTAATAGCCAAACCGTTATATTTAATATTCAAGGACTCCATTTCCACAGGCTCAGTACCACAAGATTGGCGTAAAGCAGATGTGGTGCCTATATTTAAAAAGGGAGCTAGATCACAACCGTGGAATTACAGACCTGTAAGCCTGACTTCAATGGTGGGGAAACTACTTGAAGGTTTAATACGGGATAATATTCAGGAATACCTAATGGAAAACAAAATTATTAGTAATAGTCAACACGGATTTATGAAGGATAGATCATGCCAAACTAACCTTATTTGTTTCTTTGAGGAGGTAAGTAGGAATTTAGACCAGGGTAATGCAGTTGATGTGGTCTACTTAGATTTTGCAAAGGCTTTTGATACGGTTGCACACAAGGTTAGTGTACAAAATAAAGAAAATTGGACTCAGTAATAATATATGCACCTGGATTGAAAACTGGTTAAAGGACAGACAACAGAGGGTTGTCATAAATTGAACTTTTTCAGGTTGGGCTAAAGTCGTGAGTGGAGTACCTCAGGGATCGGTACTGGGACCCCTGTTTTTTAACTTGTTTATAATGATCTTGAGGTTGGGATCGAGAGCAAAGTCTCCATCTTTTCAGATGATACTAAATTGTGTAAGATAATAGAATCAGAGCAGGATGTAATTTCTCTTCAGAAGGACTTGGAGAGACTGGAAACGTGGGCAGGTAAATGGCAGGTGAGGTTTAATACAGATAAATGTAAGGTTATGCATTTGGGATGCAAGAATAAAATGGCGAATTATTAATTAAATGAGGATAAATTGGGGGAATCCTTGATGGAGAAGGATTTACTGCAGGAGTGCTTGTAGACAGTAGGCTTAGCAATAGTGCCCAAAGTCATGCAGTAGCTACAAAGGCAAACAAGATCTTATCTTGTGTAGCCATGTGTAAAATTGGTGTACAGATCTCTCTCTCTTGCTGGCATTAATCCTAGTAAGAAGGCAGGGTTGCCAGTAATTATCATGGAGGTTTGCCCTCAGACCCCTGTGATGTGTCATATGTAGCAAAGGAAGTGACAGCATGCTTTGTGTCCACTGTTAGTGACACAGAGGTGGGTCTTTATGGAGGTTATATATTGCACAGAACTGCCTAAAGTTAGTCAGTCCAAGTGAGTCCAAGCTCAGTCTAAGGATATCTACAGCAGCAGTTCAAGTCTGTCTGTCAGAGTGGCAAGTGACAAGCTGATTACACACTGTGTCCAGGGACCTGGCACAGATGGTGGTCTCCCTTAGGGGAGAGGTGGAATAATCAAGCTGAGTAGGAGACAGGAGGAACCTTCTGAATGGAGGGCCTCTACAAGATGTGCGGCTAAGTGTCGGTCGCTGTGATGGGCAGTCTGCCAAGAGACATGTTAATAAAGATGCCCATGAAAAGACCCTTCTTGCCTGTGAGTGGAGTTACTCAGGGAGAAGGTGCACCAAGGAGTTCCCCGTCAGAACTCCTCCCTGCCGCTGTAGGGATCTGGATGGGGTGGAGGCGCTGTACCAAATGTGAGTAGGACTAAGCACACTACCTCAGACGCCTGTCATGGTGAAATCCCCACTACCATCCAGCAGGAGAATCAGGAGTCCTGTGAGCCAGCAGGTGCACCACACAACACAGACATGTAATAGGGGGGATTTTCTCACATATGGGTCAGGATCAGAAGGGCCCAGGGAAAACACCGTTACACTTGCATCAAACGGGCAATGGATGGAAGGGAAGTAAACATAATTATGCCCCTTTACAAAGCATTAGTAAGACCAAACCTTGAATATGGAGTACAATTTTGGTCACCAATCCTAAGAAAAGACATTATGGAACTAGAGCGAGTGCAGAGAAGAGCCACCAAATTAATAAAGGGGATGGACAATCTCACTTATGAGGAGAGGCTAGCTAAATTAGATTTATTTACATTAGAAAAGGTGTCTAAGAGGTGATATGATAACTATATACAAATATATTCGGGACAAATCAAGGAGCTTTCAAAATAACTATTCATTCCACGGGTAGCACAAAGGACTCAGGGCCATCCCTTAAGGTTGGAGGAAAGGAGATTTCACCAGCAACAAAGGAAAGGGTTCTTTACAGTAAGGGCCGTTAAAATGTGGAATTCATTACCCATGGAGACTGTGATGGCAGATATAATAGATTTGTTCAAAAAAAGGTTGGGCATCTTTTTAGATAGGAAAGGTATACAGGGATATACAAAATAAGTATACATGGGAAGGATGTTGATCCAGGGATTAATCCGATTGCCAATTCTTGGAGTCAGGAAGGAATTTATTTTTTCCCTTATGAGATATCATTGGATGATATGACTCTGGGGTTTTTTGTTTGCCTTCCTCTGGATCAATAAGTAAGTATAGATATAGGATAAAGTATCTGTTGTTTAAATTTAGCATAGGTTGAACTTGATGGACGTCCATCTTTTTTCAACCTCATCTACTATGTAACTACGTACGTAACTATGCATGCAAAGTACAGATAGCCCACACTACAAAGTGAGACAAATGACTTATGACCGACTAAATTATTTTTAATTTTAAACCACTATTTGCTTATTTTCTCTCATATTAATAAGCAAATAGCAGGACGTACAGAATCAACACACAGTCAAGTCCTGTGCTGTGCTGTACTTCTGTGTCTGAAGTGTGGTTTTGGACGTGGAAGAGATTTCAGGGGGCGGGGGGGGGGGGGGAGTCCTGTTCTAAGAATGTAAGTATTTGTTCTTACTGTACATTGATAGATTGAAAAGAAAGATTAAACAAAACAATATAGCACCGCAGTTAACCCTTTTGTGCCTACAGGGAATTTCGTTGTATGGATGGCTAATTGATTCATTGATGCATTTGATACGACTGCAGCATGCAAAAAATGACAACAAAATTCCAGCAAGGTGATTAAACCATCCAGTGATTAACCCATTTAGTGTCTTATGATGTAGCCACCAGGTCATGTGGTCTGGCACTCCAGGGTCCCTATGACCTAGTGGCTATGTCATGGTTTCTAAACTGGATTTTCAAGGGTGATGTCCCGTTCTGTGCTCCTATGGAGCACGTAATGTGATCTGGCTTGCAGGAGATAGGAAGGGGAGAACTGTCTATTCTTCCATTCGGGTCATCAGTGACACCGCGATTAAGTACGGGGGGACCCGAGGGGACCTGGCAACACTAGTGTGCTTTCTGTATTTTATGCCTAGCTGTTGAACTTGATGGGGCGAGGGGTTGACTATACGTTGAATTGGCATATGGGAAAAAAAGTAAACACATGCCAAAATATTGTGACATCTTATCACAAGATATAAAAACAAACAAGATTATATGACAAATAGAGCTGTCAGTGTCAGCAGAGTTTTATTGGGTCTTAGGTCTTTATTCAATCAATGGGACTAATATCTTCTCCACCATGGAAAAGTGGTATCTCTGCACATTCATGAAGGGCCTTTAGGTGGCATCCATCTGAAAAAGTATCGTTTCAATAAAGTGCAAGAACTCATGTAACATCCTCCCAACCATCCCCATTGAGTTTTACTTGAATGTTGCAGTACTGTATGTATGCAAAATATACTTCGACACGGATCACCCCATGCCAAAGAATGACAGTCTTTTTGCACACTATAACATTTAGCCTATGCATGGAAGCTCACATAACGATGACTAAATCTCTGCTTTTCCTTATTTCCATGACAACTCAAAAATATTAGCGTTAGATGGTTGTAGACACAAATCAGACAAGAGCTGTATCTGAGAAGTGATTTTGAGAGATGACTTTGTAAGAAAATGTTACCAACTTTCATGAGCTAAACTTTGAGCAAAGGAACAATGTCCTGCATAGTTGCAATTGTTTGACATGCTTCACAGCTTTGGGTCCAAACACAAAGTGTTGAAAGCAGCTATTTCATAATTGAATAATTTCTCCAAATAAGGGGGGTAAGTCATTCAACTATTCATCGCTATGGTAGTGAAGGGGTTAACTCCTCCCGAACCTTCCCGTCAGGCCTAACCACCCACCTTGGGGCTACTACCCCCTTCATCAAACCCCGTACCCTTAACAAACAGTGTACTCAGGTTTAATCCCTTCATTGTATTAGCATCTAGCCGCTAAGGTAATGAAACTGTTTTTATTTACATTTTAATACTAGTGTACAGGGGCAGGGGGTATTCGGAGCTGTACTACATTGATTTCAGCCTCGGGGACCACCTGCTTCCCAAGTTACAGACCCCAGTATGGGGTGTCAGTATCCCCCTACAAAGTTTAAATCTCCTGCATCACGTGACCGGTCATTTAAACGCATAGGAGATACCGGCACTCCATACCGAGGCCTGTAACTTGGGAAGCAGGGGTATCCCTGGACTTGAAATTAATGTGGTTCAGCTCCGGAGACCCCCTGCTCCCGTACACTAGAATTAAAAATTCAATTAAAACACAGCGATCGCCTGTGAGAGCTGTGCAGGGATATGTGGTTCTCTCTTTGCTGCTCTCGCTGTGCAACGCTTACAGACTGCGGCAAGAGCGTACGGGGGAGAACTTTAAGAGAGGCTGAGATCACATCGCTGCTGTCCCGAGCGGTATTGGCATTTTCCTACCTCACGGTTTGTGACTTGTGAGACTCTCCGGTGGGAATATGCCAAACCATTCGAGATGGCAGCAAAGTTATCGAAGCTACTAGAATAGGCCTCATTGTATTCCTCGTTCCTACCAGTTACACCATGTTAGGTGTTACCTGTACTGCCTGTTCTATCACATCATATTGACACAAGTGTAATGGGTATTCCCCCATACAAACGCATATAATGTGTGTGCGGGGAACTTATTGTTACCAGGTGTGGTGCTTTACCTGTTAGGCTCACAGGAGGGCTGAGCTTCCGCCACGGGGAACCTGGGGCATGTATAATACTACGAGTAACAGCGTACTCGGTGCAGCGCCTCCACCTGCGATGGCTCCCACCTGAGGGGGAGTGGTTCCTCGCAGGACAATATCTATATATATCACTACACATACACAGCACGTAAACCAACCAATGACTTAACTGGCAGCAACCATAAGCATATGCACATATACCAACAGGTGTCCCTCCCTAGAGACACTACTCGGCGTCGTGCAGGACGCTACCTTCACCTCCACCTCCACCGGATGAGCCCACCCAGTGTCCAGTAACCCCACACAGTATTACCCCACCCTCAAGTGAGATGTATATGTGTGACTGCGCAGCCACTGTGTCCCTGGTGAAATGTTATAAGACTCGTTGGTGCACTTGTAGATTACCTGCCGGGCACTCCGGTGCCTGGGCCTGCAACTGGCTTCACAAAGGATCCGATGAGCTCCTACACGACATCCAGGATCCACCCGCGTGGTAATCTGTCACGGGCGATCCCACCCTGAAGATAGTCCAGCTCTCTTTAATGGCGGAGACTTGAGCCCAAATCTCTCAGCAGGAAACGCAGCGTCCGCTGTGTCCCTAACTAGCAAACGGCTAATGGGGCAGGGTCCCTAACCTAGGGCCTGTCCCTATAGCACTCAGCTACTGGTGACTCAGGGCTATCTGGGGCCTAGGGGATGCTGGCCTAGTGCAGGGAGTCACTGACTCCTGCACCCTACCTCCTTCCCTTAGCTGCTCCGGTCACCAACTAACTAGCGTGCTCCAAGCCCGCAAAATGTATCTATCCCTGAGCAGGGAGATGCTGTAGCCCTATTGACTCCCTGGGGTCATGTGGCTCTGCCCCTGTGCACCCTGGGGGCTGACTGCTCTTCACTGCGCATGAGCGACCTGTCTGTGGACCTCCCGGCGCTCCTAACCCCTTGCGCATGCGCAACGCACCTTGCAATGGCGGCACCCTGCACCGCGAGCCGCCGGGACCTCAGCAACGCGACCGCGGCCCTAGCAACGGGCCGCACGCGTCCCCAGCAACCGGCCGCATCCATAGGAGAGGCGGACTATGCTAGCGCACGCCCCCGCACTTTACCCCGAGCGGCTCCGTGAGTAACCAGAGGGGGGGCTCTGCACACTGACAGGGGACCTGGCTACACAAGCATTGCAAGAAGCCTGACAGATAAAATGGGGGAGCTTGAATTAATAGCTGCAAGTGAGCAGTATGATATCATCGGCATTACTGAAACATGGTGGGATGAAACTCATGACTGGACAGTTAATTTAGAGGGTTATTCCCTTTTTCGGAAGGATCGAACAAATAGAAGGGGAGGTGGAGTATGTCTATATGTTAAACCAGATCTAAAACCTATTATAAGGGATGATGTCTATGAAGGGAATGATGAAAATGTAGAGACCATGTGGATATAAATTAGCAGTGGAGGTAAAAGCATAAAGAAAATGTTTGTGGGAATATGCTATAAACCACCAAATATCTGTGAGATTGAGGAAGCTAAAATACTTTTGCAAATGGAGAAGGCATCAAAACTGGATCATTTTGCATAATGGGGGATTTTAATTATCCAAACATAGACTGGGGCAATGATATTAGCATTACAACCAAAGGAAACAGGTTTTTGGGGGTGCTTAAAGACAATTATATGACCCAAATTATCGAGGAACAAACCAGGAGAGGGGCAGTACTGGATTTGGTCATATCAAACAATGTAGAAGTAATAACAAATATTCAAGTCCTGGAACATTTGGGTAACAGTGATCATAACATGGTCTAATTTGAAATAAATTATCCAAAAACAGATTACTTGGGTTCAACAAAGACCTTAAACTTTAGAAAGGCAGATTTTAATAAACTGAGGTCTAATCTTATCAGTGTATACGCTTGGGTAATAAGTATAAAAGAATTAAGTCAAAACCAATGTGGCTAAATAAACAGGTAGGGGAAGAAATGGACAAGAATAGGAAGGCGTTTAGATTCTTTAAGTCAGAAGGGACAAAGACATCATATCAGAATTATAAGGAATGTAACAAAAATTGCAAAAGGGCAATCAAATTAGCAAAAATGGATAATGAAAAAGGGTTTGCAATAGAAATTATGCTCAACCAAAAAATAATCTTTAAGTACCTTAATAACAAAAAAAATATGAGAAAAGAAAATATAGGGCTCTTTCAGTGTGAGATGGGTAGGCAGATTATTGGAGATAAGGAAAAGCAAAGGTATTAAACAAATTATTTGCCTCTGTGTTTACCAGGGAAGAATCAAATTCAATAGTAGTGTCGCAGGACAAAGCTACAACCTCCATATTAATGAACAATTGGTTAACTGAGGAAGAAGTTCATAAGCGACTTGAAAAAATTAAAGTAAATAAGGCACCTGGCCCCAATGGCATACATCCAAGAGTTCTCAAGGAGTTAAGCTCAGTAATAGCCAAACCATTATATTTAATATTCAAGGACTCCATTTCCACAGGCTTAGTACCACAAGATTGGAGTAAAGCAAATGTGGTGCCTATATTTAAAAAGGGAGCTAGACCACAACCGGGAATTACAGACCTGTAAGCCTGACTTCAATAGTAGGGAAACTACTTGAAGGTTTAATACGGGATAATATTCAGGAATACCTAATGGAAAACAAAATTATTAGTAATAGTCAGCACAGATTTATGAAGGATAGATCATGCCAAACTAACCTTATTTGTTTCTTTGAGGTGGTAAGTAGGAATTTAGACCAGGGTAATGCAGTTGATGTGGTCTACTTAGATTTTGCAAAGGCTTTTGATACGGTTTCACACAAGAGGTTGGTGTACAAAATAAAGAAAATTGGACTCAGTAATAATATATGCACCTGGATTGAAAACTGGTTAAAGGACAGACAACAGAGGGTTGTCATAAATTGAACTTTTTCAGGTTGGGCTAAAGTCGTGAGTGGAGTGCCTCAGGGATCGGTACTGGGACCCCTGATTTTTAACTTATTTATTAATGATCTTGAGATCGAGAGCAAAGTCTCCATCTTTTCTGATGATGCTAAATTGTGTAAGGTAATAGAATCAGAGCAGGATGTAATTTCTCTTCAGAAGGACTTGGAGAGACTGGAAACATGGGCAGGTAAATGGCAGATGAGGTTTAATACAGATAAATGTAAGGTTATGCATTTGGGATGCAAGAATAAAATGGCGAATTACAAATTAAATGGGGATACATTGGGGGAATCCTTGATGGAGAATGATTTAGGAGTGATTGTAGACAGCAGGCTTAGCAAACGTGCCCAAAATCATGCAGTAGCTACAAAGGCAAACAAGATCTTATCTTGCATCAAACCGGCAATGGATAGAAGGGAAGTAAACATAATTATGCCCTTTTACAAAGCATTAGTCAGACCAAACCTTGAATATGGAGTATAATTTTGGGCACCAATCTTAAGAAAAGACATGGTGGAACTAGAGCGAGTGCAGAGAAGAGCCACAAAATTAATAAAGGGGATGGACAATCTAACTTATGAGGAGAGGCTAGCTAAATTAGATTTATTTACATTAGAAAAGGTGTCTAAGAGGGTATATGATACTATATACAAATATATTCGGAGACAAAACAAGGAGCTTTCAAAATAACTATTCATCCCACGGCAGTACTAAGGACTCGGGCCATCCCTTAAGGTTGGAGGAAAGGAGATTTCCCCAGCAACAAAGGAAAGGGTTCTTTACAGTAAGGGCAGTTAAGATGTGCAATTCATTACCCATGGAGACTGTGATGGCAGATACAATAGATTTGTTCAAAAAAAGGTTGAGCATCTTTTTAGATAGGAAAGGTATACAGGGATATACCAAATAAGTATACATGGGAAAGATGTTGATCCCGGGATTAATCCGATTGCCAATTCTTGGAGTCAGGAAGGAATTTATTTTTCCCCTTATGAGATATCATTGGATAATATGACTCTGGGGTTTTTTGTTTGCCTTCCTCTGGATCAATAAGTAAGAATAGATATAGGATAAAGTATCTGTTGTCTAAATTTAGCACAGGTTGAACTTGATGGACGTACATCTTTTTTCAACCTCATCTACTATGTAACTATGCATCCAAAGTAATGATAGCCCACACTACAAAGTGAGACAAATGTCTTGACCGACTAAATTATTTTTAATTTTAAACCACTATTTGCTTATTTTCTCTCATATTAATAAGCAAATAGCAGGACGTACAGAATCAACACACTGTCAAGTCCTGTGCTGTGCTGTACTTCTGTGTCTGAAGTGTGGTTTTGGACGTGGAAGAGATTTCAGGGGGCGGGGGGGGGGGGGGGGAGTCCTGTTCTAAGAATGTAAGTATTTGTTCTTACTGTACATTGAAAGATTAAAAAGAAAGATCAAACAAAACAATATAGCACTGCAGTTAACCCTTTTGTGCCTACAGGGAATTTCGGTGTATGGATGGCTAATTGATTAATTGATTCATTTCATACGACTGCAGCATGCAAAAAATGACAAAAAAATTCCAGCAAGGTGATTAAAGCATCCAGTGATTAACCCTTTCAGTGTCTTATGATGTAGCCACCAGGTCATGTGGTCCGGCACTCCAGGGTCCCTATGACCTAGTGGCTATGTCATGGTTTCTAAACTGGATTTTCAAGGGTGATGTCCCGTTCTGTGCTTCTATGGAGCGCGTAATGTGATCTGGCTTGCAGGAGATAGGAAGGGGAGAACTGTCTATTCTTCCATTCTGGTCATCAGTGACACAGCGATCAAGAGCGGGGGGACCGGAGGGGACCTGGCAACACTAGTGACACCGCGATCAAGAGCGGGGGGACCGGAGGGGACCTGGCAACACTAGTGTGCTTTCTGTATTTTATGCCTAGCTGTTGAACTTGATGGGGCGAAGGGGAGACTATACGTTGAATTGGCATATTGGAAAACAAGTAGACACATGCCAAAATATAGTGACAATCTTATCACAAGATATAAAAACAAACAAGATTATATGACAAATAGAGCCGTCAGTGTCAGCAGAGTTTCATTGGGTCTTAGGTCTTTATTCAATCAATGGGACTAATATCTTCTCCAGCATGGAAAAGTGTCATCTCTGCACATTCATGAAGGGCCTTTAGGTGGCATCCATCTGAAAAAGTATCATTTCGATAAAGTGCAGGTACTCATGTAACATCCTCCCAACCAGCCCCATTGTGTTTTACTTGAATGTTGCAGTACTGTATGTATGCAAAATATACTTCGACACTGATCACCCCATGCCAAAGAATGACAGTCTTTTTGCACACTATAACATTTAGCCTATGCATGGAATCTCACATAACGATGACTAAATCTCTGCTTTTCCTTATTTCCATGACAACTAAAAATTATTACAGAGTTAGATGGTTGTAGATACAAATGAGACAAGAGCTGTATCTGAGAAGTGATTTTGAGAGATGACTTTGTAAGAAAATGTTACCAACTTTAATGAGCTAAACTTTGAGCAAAGGAATAATGTCCTGCATAGTTGCAATTGTTTGACATGCTTAACAGCTTTGGGTCCAAACACAAAAGTGTTGAAAGCAGCTATTTCATAATTGAATCATTTCTCCAAATAAGGGGGTTAGTCATTCAACATTCATAGTGCCGATCGTGCCGATTCATTTCATACGACTGCAGCATGCAAAAAGTGACGACAAAAAAAAATGGAAACTCCCATTGACTTAAATCAGACTTTCCCCGCAATTCAATTTTAATTAATTACCCCTTGAGAGCTAATTCTTTTCAGCACTAATATTGTGTACAGCTTCACCTTGATAAAGGGCCACACGCCCGAAACGCGTAGGTGTTCTGTTTGTTTTGTTTTTTTGATCCAATAAACTTGTTTATTATGGGAACGCACCTCTGTGTTTTTTCAAGCTAGCAGTGGAATTAGTGCTTGGTTTTTTTCTCTCTCCTTGCTGATCTACATGAACGGAGGCACAATATACCCCTGGATAAGTGGACACTGGGGCTCCTCAATACGTGAGTTCCAGCATTTCATTCCATTCCACTTTCCTTTCCATCAAGTGGCTGTAAGGATTATTGTTTATATACCCATGTTATTGCCATGATGTTGTTCTGATGCTGCACACCGGCAGGTGTCCTTACTTCAGTGTCTGTGGGACCATATTTCCAGCTACACATCTACAAGTGCCTGTGGGAGTATTATATCCTAGCCTCATTTATTCTTCTTCTTGGAGGGGTACTCCACCTAAGACTTTAGCTGTTATTTCAACACTAGCAGCTTTTTTGTTTTAGAGCACAATACAACCTTGTTTTTCTGTTATAAATCTGAGGCTGTTTTTGCAGCTCAGAGAGTTAAATAAAAATAAAAAATCCCCGGTAAAATTATTAGCAAATTTATCTGAAATTTGTCATTTTCCTAGTTTGATAATAGCTGTTAAGACACAGTAGGGTAATTTTTTAAATATATTTTTATATTTATTTGTATATACTGTACTAATATACTGTACACACTCAACAGAAGTAGTGAGAATTTCCGTGAACCTGATGATCGCTTATCAAATCAATCTGTCCATAGTGGAAGGCTCCGAGATACAGCCGAGATACTCAGGCAACACCTTATAGGAAGACCGCCCATAAGGTCTCCGAAGGCATGGACTGACATCTTTACCAGGGCCCACGGGTAAGAGAGGGAGCGGAGCAGTGTTTGTTGCGCAGGGATGGGGGAAGAGGATGGGGAAGAGCATGGAGCCCATTTCATCTGGGACGGGGAGCACAGCAATGGACGTGGCGTGGGTAGCCCACTAGATCTTGGATTTGACTACCAGAGTCGGCCAGGCGGCACCACCTCCTGTACCGGCTCTTCACCCCTGTCGGCGGTCCTGCTTACAGGGGAGTTGTCACATGGGGAAGATCTCCTATCTAGTGGCCTTCCAGTGACAAAGTCCCTCCCTCTCACCCCCATCCCTATTTTGTGTTCTCTATTGTTACTCTTCTGCACATAACTATATACATTTGTATGAGTATAAGTATTATTATTTTTTTAAAACAAATGAGAATTATAGGTTGAAAATAATGTGTAATTTTCTTAAAGCTGTTTGTAATTTGTCACAATTTGGTGGCGTTGACTTGCCAGGCTGGGGCTCAATTATTTTGTGAAATTAATTGTAATGGTTAGTGTACCATGGGTCACTCCTCTTTGGGGCTATTCAGTTTAGGGATAGTTCACCATTATCAATAATATATCTGCTGGTCCTGAGTTCCATAGCTGCAGAGATCACAAGCCTACATTCAATTCGTCAGACATCCATAAGGATAGTAGCGTTATCACTAGCAAATATTACTCCTGCCAGGGAGGACAAAGCTGGTATCACAGGGGGCAGAGACATTGAAGGTATCTCACTGATTCAGTTAAATAATCAGGGAGTGATCATGGATCAAAGTCTCCTAGTCACAGATAATATAGATAAGTACTAGGAATGGAGGAAGCACACAGGAGCCTTGGGTAGAGTTCAAAAAAACTTCTGTTGTATTAGTACATCAGAGCAGGTAACCAAACAGCGACGTTTCTGGACAATCCTGTCCTTTCTTCAGACATACGTGTATAATATACGTGGATCCAGCTTTGAGACGCCGGGGTCAACAGAGCATCAGGAGAAAATATTGTTAATTTATTCTTTATACGCAGCATAGTGCCACTCTCACACACCTACTTCCACCTTGTCTCAGATAATGCATAAAAAATGAGTACTAAAATAAAAAGATGAGTTTTGTCATTGATAAATCTTTTGCATTTTTGACCAGTTATGGAGCTGGAACATGTCAAACATTTCCCTACTTAGGAGCTTTCTAATTTTAGGAGTCAGCTCAACTAATGTATGTGGTAATGATCCAGTCCTGTTTTCCTATTCCCATACAGTATGCTGCTCTGTGACTGTTAGGCTTTGTCCATAGTGAAAGCGTGTTCAAGCGCTACAGTTCTACAGTGCTACAGTGCTACAAGGCCAACAGTGCTTACAGTGCACAGTGATACAGTTGCTACATGCCTCGCGCGAGATTTCCCCTTATGACGAGTGAGTGGACTGTAGGTTTTTGGTCAGTGCCGAGGGGGTGTGTGCGGACAATGATGTGGGGGGGCGTTGTCAGGAGGAAGTGTCTGCATGAGAACACGCCTGTAAGAAATAATAAAAATGATAAGGCCATGCAATAACAGAAGGAGTTTGCAGAAATATATACTATATATATATATATATATATATATTAATCTACTAGTGAGAGCCCGGGTTGCCGGGGCTGTGTGGTGTGGGTGTGGCATTGGGGTGGGGAGTGGGTTACACGCGGCCCATGTGCGGTGTGGTAGATGGGCTGCTGTGGATGTAATGTTACTGATGTGATTTTGGATGGTGCTGATTTGGGAGGGTTGGTGCTGATGTGGGGGTGAGGATGTGGGTGGGTGTTGACACGATGGGGGAGGTGCAAAGTGTGCGATGTGTGGGTGACTGATGGTGTTGATGGGGGCGGGGAATGGTGGGGAGCCGAGAGGAATGCAGTGTGCTGGGGGGGCATGGGGGATACCGGTGTGCTGATGTGGTGGTGGCTGGGGTGTGGGTGTGTGTATACATGTTTGTGTGTTAATTGTATGTTGTGGTGTGTTGTGTATACATGTGTGTGTGGGTGTATGGGTAAGTGGGGTGTGTATTACACGTGTGTGGGTAATGTGTATAAACGTGTGTGTGTATACACGTATGTGTGTGGATTACAAGTATGGGTGGTATACAAACCGGTGGGTGGACACGTGTGTGTGAGTATCCACTTGGTGTTGTGTGTATAAGTGTGTGTTGTGTGTAACACGTGGGTGGTATTACATTGTGTGTATGTATATAGTGTGTGTGGGGTATACGGGTGTGATACAAGGTGTTGTATTACACGGTATACATGTTTGTGTGTGTGATACATGTTTGTGCGTATACATTGTTGTGGGTGTGTGGTGTGTTGTGTGTGACACATGTGTGTGTGTACACATGGTGTGTGGCGTGTTGTGAGAAGTGTGTGGGTGTAGTACATGTGTGTGTGGTGACACATGTTGTATGTGGGGGTACAGTGGTGTTTATACAGGTGTGGTGTATATACAGTGTGTGGATTAAACAGTGTGTATACAATGTATGTGTAGTACACATGTGGGTGTGTACACATGTGTGTGTAACCACATTGGGTGGTATTACACATGGTGATGTGTGTATTACACATGTGTGTGTGTCTACATGTGTGTGTGTGTATTACAGGTGTGTGTAACATGTGTGTGGTGTATACATGTGTGTGTGCATACATGTGTGGTATACATGTGTTGTGTATACTGGGTGGTGTGTATACTGATGTGTATGTAACCTGTGTTGTATACGGTGTGATGAGTGTATACGTGTGTGTGTGTTGTACAGTGTGTGTGGGTATGTCTCCATGTGTGTGGTGTATGTCTCATGGGTGTGGGTATGTCTCCATGTGTTGTCTGTGTACGTTGTACATGTGTGTGCGTATACGTGTACAGGTGTGTTCCCTTCGTTGGTGTGTACGTATCTAAGTTGTACATGTGTGTGTGGTGTGACGTGTACATGTGTGTGTGTGTGTGTGTGTGTACGTGTCTACGTGTACATGTGTGTGATGTGTCTACGGTGTACAGGTGTGATTGTGTTACGTGTGAAGTGTTGTTGTGTCTACGTGCGTGTGTGTAGTGTGTGTGTACGCCTGTGTGGGTGTGTCAGGTGTGTTAGTGTGGGTGAGTGTGTGTGTGTCTCAAGTGTTGTTGGTTTGTGATACGGTGTGTGTTTGTGTATACGTGTTGGTGTTTGTGTCTAAGTTGTGTCGGTGTATACGGTCGTGTGTATACACATGTGGGTGGGTACACGTGTTGTGTGTGTGACACGTGTGTGTTTTGTACACATGTGTGTTCGTGTAGAGATGTGTGTGTACTACACAGGTGTGTGTATAAAAGGGGTGTGGGTATACATGGTGGTGTATACAGTGGTTGTGTTGTTTGTGTATACATGTTGTGTGGGTATACATGTGTGTGTGTGTCTACAGTGTGTGTATACTGTGGGTGTGTGTATACATATGTGATGTAGACCTGTGTGTATACGTGTGTGAGTGTATACGCGTGTGTGTGTTGTGGTACATTGTGTGTGTGTTTGTATGTCTCATGTGGTGTGTGTAGCTCCAGGTGTGTGTGTGTATGTCTCCATGGGTTGTGTGTACTTGTACATGTGTGTGAGTATACGGGTTACAGTGTGGGTGTGGACGTGTCTACGTGGACAATGTGTGTGTGTGTCGTGTCTTACGGTACATGTGTGTGTGTGTCTACGTAAATGGTGGGTGTCTTACGTGACGTGTGTGTGTGTCTACGTTGTACTGTTGTGTGTGGTCTAAGTGGGGTGTGGTACGTGTGTGTTGTGTGTGTGTGTGGTGTACGTGTGGGTATCGTGTGGGTGGGTATACGTGGTGTGTTTGTGTATACGTGTGTGTGTTTGTGTCTACGTGGTGGTTTGGTATAGTGTGTGGGTATACGGTGTGTGTGTGTATAGGTGTGTTGTGTCTAAGGTCTGTGTGTGTGTGTGTGTGTTCTAAGAGTGTGTGCTTGGTGTGTGTGTCTGTGTCCCTGTGTCTTGGCCCTGACGACGCCTCAGGGAAGGGGGGGGGGGTGGGGGGGGCGGAGGTGGTGGGAAGGGGGGGTGGGGGGGGGGAGGTGGTGGGACGGAGGGGTGGTGGGGGGGAGGGGATGGTGGGGGGAGGTGGTGGGGGAAGGGGGGAGGTGGTGGAAGGGGGGGGTGGGGGGGAGGTGGTGGGAAGGGGGGGGGGAGGTGGTGGGGAGTGGTGGTAAGGGGGGGGGTGGGGGAGGGTGGAGTAAGGGGGGTGGAGGTCGTGAGGAGGTGGGGAGGTTGTAAGGGGGGAGTGAAGGGAGGTGAAGGGGGGGTGGTGAAGGGGGGGGGGAGGGGAGGTGAAGGGGTGGGTGGAGGGGAGGGGAAGGGGGGGGAGGGGAGCGGTGAAGGCTGGGTCTGGGGAGGCGAGGAGATATCACTCATTCCTGTTCCTCCTTCTTTATCCACACCCGTACTGCGGGGGGTGGGGTTGGGGGGGGGGGGGGGGGGGGTCCCACTAGTCATTCCTGTGGGGTGGGGGGTGGTACCGCCTTTTCGGGGGGGGGCGGGGGTGGGGGGGGGGGGGGGGGGTGGGGGTTCTCGCGGGGGGGGTTGGGGGGGGTGGGGGGGGGGGTCCTAAAAAAAAAACCAAAAAACCACAAAAAAAACAAACAAAAAAAACAACAAAACCCAAAAGGGGGGGGGGGGGGGGGGGGGGGGGGGGGGGGGGGGGGGGGGGGGGGGGGGGGGGGGGGGGGGGGGTGGTGTGGGGGTGGAGGGGAGGTGAAGGGGGGGGGTGGCGGGGAGGTTGATAGGGGGGGGGGTGGAGGGAGGTGAAGGGGGGGGAGGAAGGGGAGGTGAAGGGGGGGGTGGAGGGGAGGTTGAAGGGGGGAGGTGGAGGGGAGGAGAGGGGGGGGGTGGAGGGGAGGTGAAGGGGGCGGGTGGTGGGTGCCTTGAGGGGGGGGGGGGGGTGGAGGGGAGGTGAAGGGGGTGGTGGAGGGGAGGTGAGGGGGGGTGGAGGGAGGTGGGGGGGGGTGGACGGGGAGGTGGGGGGGGTTTGAAGGGGATGTTGGGGGTGATGGTGAAGGGGAGGGGGTGTTGTTTGGGGGGGTTGAGAAGGGGAGTTCAAACCGCACAACACCAACCCCACAAGTGGGGGGGGTGATGAAGGGAGATGGGGGGGGTGATTTGATGACCAGGGGTGTGTTGAGGGAGGTGGGGGGGGTGGGAAGGGGGGTGGAGGGGAGGTTGGAAGGGGGGGGAGGGGAGCGTGACGGGGGGGGTGAGGGACGGTGGAAGGGAAGGATCGTGGAGTGGAGGGGAGGTGAGGGGTAGGTGAGGGAGGTGGGTGCAGGGGGGTGAGCGGGAGGTGAAGGGGGTGAGGGGAGGTGAAGGGCCGCTCATACCGTCGGCCGATCACTCACCCGTCCGCGCAGCTCCCTCACCCGTTCCGGCCCGCTCCACGTGTATCTGCGAGGGAGGCCGCTTGTTGTGCCGCTCCCCCGCTGTGTCACGGGCGCCGCTCGCTCCGTGCATTAGCGGCGCCGGGGGGGGGGGGGGGGGGGGTGGAGGGAGGGGAGGGGATTTGAAGGGTGGGAGGGGTGGGGGAAGGCCGATCACTCACCCGTCGCCGCTCCCACGTGTATCTGAGGCGGGATGGCAGCTTGTTGTGGCCGATCCCCGCGTGTCCCGGGCACCGCTCCTCCCGCGGACTATGTAGCGGCGCCGGGGGGGGGGGGGGGGTCTGTGGCCAGGGCGGCTCGCTAGCTCCGGTGACGTGAAGCGGAGACGGGGGGGGGGGGGTGGAAAGGGGCAGGGAGGTGATTGAAGGGGGGTGAAGGGAGTGGGGTGAAGGCCGCATCACTCCACCCGTACGGGCCGCTCCACGTGTATATGAGGCGGGAGCAGTTGTTGGTGGCGCTCCCCCGCTGGTGTCCGGGCACTCAGCTCATACGCTGACTGTAGCGGCGCGTGTGGGGGGGGGGGGTCTGTGTCCGGGCACTCGCTCCCTCCGCTGCTGTAGCGGCGCAGGGGGGGGGGGTGGGGTGGGTCATGTGTCCCGGAGATCGCGTCGCTCCGACGACTGTAAGCGG
The DNA here is from genome assembly GCA_036426205.1 of Ascaphus truei. Lineage (NCBI taxonomy): Eukaryota > Metazoa > Chordata > Amphibia > Anura > Ascaphidae > Ascaphus > Ascaphus truei. The sequence continues at coordinate 7,859,449 of CM071572.1, forward strand.
CGCGGGGAGGGGGGGGGGGGGGGGATGTGAAGGGGAGATGATTTGAAGGGGGGGGTGAGGGGTGGGTGAAGGTCCGATCACTCACCAGTACGGCCGCTCCACGGTATTGAGGCGGGGGCAGCGTGTTGTGCCGCGTCCCCCGTGGTCCCGGCACTCGCCTCTCCGCTGACTGTAGCGGCGCCGGGGGGGGGGGGGGGAGGTAGTGCGAGGGAGACACGGGGAGAGAGGAGGGAGGTGCGCGCGGGTTTGGGTTTTGGAGGTGATTTGGGAGGAAGAGGCGGAGGCACCGGGGGGATGTGAGACCCCCCCCCCCACCGGGTTATACATGCTGACTAATGTACACCCCCCCCCCCCCCCTACTGTGTGTGGTGGTGTGGTCCCTGTGGTGGTCCCTGTGTGTGTGGGTGTGTGAGTGTGTGTGCGTGGGTTTGTGGGCCCTGGTGTGTGTTTGTGTCCCGTGTGGTGTTGTGTACTGTGTGTTCCTTTGGGCCGTCAATCCGCCTCAGTCAAATGAGAGGCTGTTGCGGGGGCGGCCCAAGGGACCAATGAGTGAGAGTTCCCCCTAGGGACACCGGACCATCAGCAGGCAGGCAGGCTGGCATGCATGCAGGCCGGCAACAGTTGCTTTCACTAATATAGTATAAGATTATATATATCTATATATATATATATATATTTCTATTACTATAGAATATATATATATACATGCATGAAAACATGCCTTGTTAAAAAAAATTATTAAAATGTGATGCATTGAAATAAGCATGTACACTGCAAAAATCAAAAAAAAAGTAACAATAACTTACAAGTAATGGACAATACACAGAAAATTTCTCTCCATCAATTTATGATATTTCTGTCCATGGTATGAATTATGGTTCATGTTTGTAAACCTCAGAATTCAAAATTTTCAATAGTTGAGTGTCCATATTCTCAACGCAAGCACAACTCACTGGAAAAAGTAATGTGAAACAGTATCATGCAGAATAGCCCCTACACATTTCATTGATGAAGCCACTCACATCAGCCAGGATGTCTCGCTGCATAGCAAAACAAGTTTGTCTCCTTGTTTTAATACCCGTTGTATCTCACGTACAAGGCTCGCGCTCACTATGGCCTGCGCTTTGGAAACAAAGGTTGTTTGTAGCGCGAGCTATGTAGCTCGCTCCGTATCTTGCACTATGGACGAGGCATTAGCAAATTCCGTACAATAGAGTAAGATCTGACAACAGTGCGTCCTGGATCATTATCAGACTGTGGAGATAGTGGGGATGTGCAATATGCTGGAATCTAGTCAGTTGTGTCTTTTGACTTCAAAAGGAATTATTATTTTGTCAGATGACTCAATTATTACACATTAAAGATTATGTTGACAGCATAACTGGATTGCACAGGTACATGTGATTGCAACACAATGGGTGGATTTGTTGAGGGAAAAGTCATATAGCTCATGGATGGGATCTTCAGATTGACATACATGAGACTTTATCTAAGCTAGCCATTACAGTCGTACTATGCATCGTGCTATATGTCAATGTATATGGGCAGCTGTCCCCATAGTTAAAGTAAAGGTGCAATTATTCAATTCCCTGTAGTTTACAATTACATTTTAAGAAGTTAATATGATATATGATGTTAGCAGTACCACTGCACTGTTAGCAGTAACTCCACAGCCCACTGTAGATCTTTTGGGGCCTTTTAATGCCTAGTATAGTATAGATAGGCTTTTAATGTCTGGCATCTATGGTCGGAATTGGACAATTGGTCATGGCCAGCAAGGCACAGGGGACAAGCAGGGGAATTTACACTTAAAATAACCTTTCAGACTAAACCATTCATATAAATTGTTACTATGTCAAGAACAAGTTACAGAACCAAAGCCCAGTCAGTTCTGTGTACACACACTGGGTTTGACAGAATATTGTATGTGCCAAGCCCACCATACAATGTCCATCTTTTTTCTGCCCGCCTGGTCGCCTTTCTTTTCACTTAATTTTTGCTTTTACGTTCCTTCAAATTATTTTTTTATTTATTATATTTGCACTTTTTTCCTATTTCCTCTTTTTATTTTATCTTTTTGCTTACTTGCTCCTTTTTTCCAGTCTTCCTTATTCACGTTATATAACTTCACCACACCTCCCTCCTCTGTGTAACTCAACACTTGCACTGCGTTGTGTACATATTGCTACAACAGTTTCCTTGGTAGGTGTATCCTTCTTCATTGGCTACTGAGCCTCGAGTAGAGAATATATAAAGCCCAGAACATGCTGCTGAAAGATATCCTGGGGCAGCCAGCAGGTAGGTTATATCTTCATCACTGATCTGGGAGGAGATCGTCTGAGAAGGGCGTTTTTTTATTTAACGCAGGAAAACATGTGAAATCCTATATAGTTTTTTTTCCTTAATCAATTCTGTAGTATTAGATAATACTTACTGTATTTTTTCTAAAATTATTCAACCCTTAATTCTATTTTAATGAGCTTTAAAGCATCATTTGATCTCTATAGTAAGTTGTAGCCCACTTCCCAAGCAGTGGAAGATTTTTGCAGCAATTTCCTGTTTGGGAAAATGTGTTGCCAATGTTCCCAGCAGTTTGAGCTGTAAACTGTAACAATAGATACTGTTACAGTAGTAATATAAGGATACATTGTAGTTGCTGAGTGACAATGACTGAAGCAGCCATTATGTTAGGTGAATAATCAGGATTGTTACAAAATCATAGCAGAAGAACCAAACGATTGCCAGCTTTGGGATATCAAAATAATGATTTCACTAATATATATCTATATATAGATATAGATATAGATATAGATATAGATATGGGTCTGGTCGTAGATATATATGAAGTGGTAGATAAATTGCATCTGTGTTATTATTATTGTATAATAGTTCATTTTTAGAGAGTTCTGCGACCATGCACTGCATTGTATTCGAGAGAACAATACAGGAAAGGTGAATCCCTTTTCTTAACAGCTTACAATGTAGATATTAGTAACTAGAGGTCTCAGCTGATATAGAAAGCAGCAACAAACCTCTCTCTTATTAAAAGTTGTGGGTAAAATATTTTACAATTCAGTATATAAGGTTCAGGGTTTTTTTTTATACAAGGGACAATGCTACTTTTACAATTATTAATAAAAAAAAATACTTGCAGCAGTGAGCACCGTTTTAACCCTACTAAGAGCATATTCATTTTTGAAAGAAAACTAAAATAATCCATCTGAATTGAGCCCAGATATTTAATTTATAAGAAGAGAGATCAGGAGCTTTTATTCTGTTATAAGATACATTGTCAGTGGGGTAGTAGAGATGGGTGAACCAGTTCAAATCCGTTTCCAGGATATTTTGGATTATTTAGACCAAATCCGTCACCCCCACTAAAATCCACCTGCGGATCGGGCACTAACAAGTCTGTGCGGATTAATACAAATTCACCATTGTATGTATATGTCTTTATTTATATAGCGCCATTAATATACTTAGCGCTTCACAGCAGTAATACACGAGACACTCATATAAATAACAAATAATACAAATAATAGATCATGGGAAGAAGTGCTTTAGACATAAATGTAACATTGTGGAAGAGGAATCCCTGCTCCGAAGAGCTTACAATCTAATTGGTAGGTAGGAAGAACGTACAGAGACAGTAGGAGGGCGTTTTGGTAAGTGCGTCTGCAGGGGGCCAAGCTTTATGTATCATGTGTATAGTATTAGTCACGGTGCTACTCATATGCTTCTTTAAGCAAGTGTGTCTTAAGGTGGGTCTTAAAGGTGATAGAGAGGGTGCTAGTCGGGTATTGAGGGGAAGGGCATTCCAGAGGTGCGGGTCAGTCAGTGAGAAAGCCATTGGATAAAATACAAACAGATTTTTAAAAAAACGATCCATTGATTCCACGATCTGTGGTCGGATTGTTCAAAATCCACACACAGATTCATCCGCGAGGAGAGATAGAGATATTCCCCCTCCCCCCCTTCCACCTCCCTTCCCGATTAACCCGCGTCTGGATTTGCAAAGATCCAGCCATGGATAAAAACAGAATAAAATAGAATAAAAATCCGAAACTGCAGATTTGCTTTTTCGAGACTGATTCGTTGAAATGCACGAACCAAAGGAACCGGACGATCCAAATCCGCAAAATGAATATTGCCCATCATTTCACATATTTTGCACACCCACTTACATTGCAATAAACATTTGTGGTGTCACATTCTTAAGACAGGATAATATTTAAAAAATGCCATACTGTAGTTAGGCGAGCTAAGGATCACCTGTTTACATGCAGATAGTAATCCCTACTACTATTACATAAATCAGTTTTCCCAATAGGCTTCACTGGTTCCATAACCTAATTCCCAATCTGAATCAGATAATAACTTTATTTCATATATCTTATTTGGGACTCAAAGCACTTCCCAATTAAAGTGCACTGTGCAGTACACAGCATCATGATCTTACAATCTATGTTTTTGGTGCTTGAGGGGGATAAAGTGACTTGCCCAATGTCACAAGGAGCTGACACCGGGAGTTGAATCAGGATCATGATTCAAACTGTCAGTGTTTACAGATTTGGTGTCTTTCCTCACTGAGCCACTCATTATATCATGTAGGCTCGTCCTACACACAGCAGGTCTGTCATAACCCTCAACAGTACTGACTTTTATAAGCTAGGTTCATACTTTTACATTAGTTGCACTGATTACCTTCTTAAAAGACAAGATAGCCAAGTTACACCCAACATTTGTCTTCATAAATTGCAACAGAAACCATCTCTAAAAATGTAACAACTGTATGGTTGTCAATATATTGAGAGATATGACACAACTTTTTCTTACTATGCTGCAAATTGTAACACTCTTCTATCCTTCCTACTTTTTCCTTTCTCTGCAGCAATGGGTAGAGTAACACTCCCGCAGCTGTGGGCCTTACTGGCGATCCTAAGTGGTGAGTACTATTACTATTTATCTTTTAATATCAGACAGTATATTTAACCCTTCACCTATTCAGTGCTTTATTTCAAATGCCTAACTTTATTAAAGTAATCCCAGAGGGAAAGGACATTACCTTTCCTATAAGGTCCAGGGTGGAACAGTTCACCTCGGCCCTTTAATCCAAATGGGCAATCATGGCCAGATAGTGCCCTGTCCTGATAGGATTCTTACTATCATAGGCTATTCTTTTCTTTTTTTTATTATAATAAAAAAATCTTTTTGGGCCATCCATCCCCCTGCTCCATTGCTCCTCCTACCCAACCCACCTCTAGACTTTCCAACTGCTCCTCCAGATTTCTTCTCCCATCGCCACTCTTTGTTGCTCCTCCAAACTAACCCACCTCTGGACTTCACACCCACTCCTTTAGGTGGTCGGGAGGAGCAAAGGAGCAGGGGGGATGGGAGGTCACCTCAAGATCTCTCCTCCCACCCCCCTGGATAATATTTAGCTCCCTCTCACAGATGGACCTTTCAGCCAAACCAGCAAGGTAATCCAAGAAATCCCCGATCTCTAATTTGGCAAGATGCCAAGAATGATTGGCATTCTGTCATTCAACTGTCTATTAATGCCAGGAATTTTGACCAATCAGAGAGCAGGGATTTCAACAATGCCCAGAATTTTTAAACGTTTAACCTATAATCTTCCACAATGACTATCTTCGTATGGTGAGGCTGGTGCTGCTGCCTACAAAATGTTTTTAAAATACTGAGTAGTACAGCAAGACATGAGTAACATCATTCAGTAATGTCTGTTCTTTTGGTGGCCAGAAATAAGGTGTTGGACACTGACATCGGATCTGGTTCTATTAATGTGATGAGTGAAAAATGTTTCCATAATGTAGCACCTTCATCGAATGTAAGAAATGTGGTATTCTAGTTTACTTGCGCAAGCTTCTCAAACTCAGTCCTTCTCTATTATATGTTTATTCTGAATTATTGATGCACAAAAATAATGGGGAACATTTATTTATTTATCAAATATTTTACCAGGAAGTAATGCACTGGGAGTTAACTCTAGTTTTGAAGTATGTCCTGGGCACAGAGTTATGATGACAATACTGTACATGGTTACATTAAATGAACAGATGCTATACATTCAATTTACAGACATTTCATGGCCAGTTAGAGATATTTTTAAGGGCATATGTAATATTTACAGACAGGATTCACATTGTATTGGGAAAGGTAGGATAGGCCTGCAATGTGTTGTTAGAAGAAGCCCTGCCTCAAGGAGCTTACAATCTATAAAGCCAGGTATCTTGAAACAGTGGGTACAGGGGATGAGAGGGCTGGTGAATTTCATATTGTAATAGAGCAGCTGTAACATTAGCAAAGATCAGCGGACAGCAGCAAATGGCTCAAACCCTTTGGCTGCCCTTCAGCTGCCGTCAAAGGTTGTCCGAATTAGTGGCGACCCAGATATAGACTCAAGGGGTTCAGTAGGAATGCAGCTGTGGTATCAGAGTCCTTTGTCCTCCTGGGTCATTAACTTTCCAGTGAGTGGGGCTGATGAAACACATAGCAGTAGCAAACACAGACATTAACCCTTAGCACACTCGTTCTGTGCATGATATGAGAAACTAGCTGATATACCCGGCGTTGCCCGGAATTTACCCCCCCTTCCCAGATGGGTCCCCCCCCCTCCTTCACAGCTGCGGTCTCCCCTCCCTGCACTCCACATGACTGTCCACCCCCCTGCACTCCACAAAACTGCCCCCCCTGCACCCCACATCACTCCCCCCCTGCACCCCACCTCACTCTCCACCCCCCTGCATCCCACATCACTGTCCACCCCCTGCGCCCCACATCACTCACCACCCCCAGGCATCCCACTTCACTCGTCACTCCCCTGCACCCCACATCTGTCTCTCCCCCCCTGCACCCCACATCTGTCTCTCCCTCCCCTGCACCTCACATTATCCCCCCCCCCTGAACCGCACATCATTGTCGTCGTCCCCATGCATGACCCCCCCGGTCCTCGCTAGCAGCGGTTTCAGATGTCCCTCTCCTCGAAATGTAAGGTAAGGGATTCAGGGAGGAGAGGGACTCTGTGGTGTGCTGTGGCCGGCCCCGTCCTCCATCTGCGGACGTAGTGCAGCATGGAGCGATCAGTGGCCGGGCAGGAGCGAGAGAGGGCCGGGACTCCAGTTGGTCTCCCGCGTGGCGTCGCCTCCCGCCCCTCACACCGCTGGCTGCAAGCGGGGAAGCCAGGGGGAGAGTGTGCTCGGTAGGAGCGGCTGTTAGTGTTGAGACCGGGGGGAGGGGGTTTGTGGTGGGGGAGAGGTGAGGCCTGCGCCGGAGCGGCTGTTAGTGTTGTGACCGGGGGGAGGGGGGTTTGTGGTGGGGGAGAGGTGAGGCCTGCGCCGGAGCGGCTGTTAGTGTTAGTGGCCGGGTGGTTGTGGGCGGGTGAGGAGGAGAAGAGAGTGGCAGTTGGGTGACGTCATAGAGCCACGCAGGCCAATGAGAGGCGTGCGGGGCGGGGCAGGGATACGGAACAATGTGATTGGCCAGAGGCTGAGTGACCGACCCACGGACCAATCAGATTCACCACATCTAGCAACAACACCACAAATTTCAATTTTATATATTAAGATGTTGACGATTCTTTCGATCAAACTTTCGAAGAAGCTTGAGACACCCATCAAAATGTGAATTAAACTTTTGGTGCCAACAGTTCTAGTGAAATGGCCCAACTACTGTAGTTCACAATTCTCTATTTTGCTTTTTGAAAGTGATAAAATAGCAGCCGCACAACATTGACCATTTTGTTTTTCATAATGTTGGATTAAAAATGTGGCTGGGAGGAGGGGGAGTCACATGACCAATGCAGGTCATACTAGTCATGTGAGTCACATGACCAATGCAGGTCATACTAGTCATGTGACCTTGTTATTTATTCTATTAACGTAAACGTTTGTGAACATTTCAAAAGATTGACATTTTCACCAAATGTGAAAAAAAAACTAAATTTTGTGCCTTTTTTACAAAATTGGAAAAGTTAAAATGTTAAAAAAAACTGTGTAAATATTTGTTGAACAGAGAAACGCAAAGTTTGCACATTCCTACAAATAAGTGTAAGCATTGTATTTTGTTTGCTCTTCTGATAATGTAATTACAGTGCTGCTATTCCAGTACAGTCTGTACCATGCACACAGACAGTTTTAATACTGCACTTGTATGTTTCCCAGTATTATTACCCTTTGACGTTACAGCCCTGATCCTCTTGCACACACAGCTCTGTTACAGATCTGACACTGCACACACAATGCTCTTCTCTTTCCAATGGCTTCAGCTTGGAAAGGGATGTATCTGCACACCAGAAATGATAACACAAAAAGTACTGTAGTTCTTGCGGGTGCTGAATAGAGATGGGCAAACCTGTCCGAATCCAATCCGTGGAAAAGTGCGGATTGTTTTACCTAAACCCATTTCACAAACCAAAATCCGCCTGTGGATTAGGTACTAAATAAATCTGAATTAATTCATATGAATCTTTTATTGAATCTAATCTGCTCAGATTCCATCTTGAAATCAAGGATAGAGAAGGGGTTTGATTTTAGTAGCGCGCGGGCATACGTGCATCCCCTCAAACCGCCTCCTGAATAAATTGGGGAGAAATGCCTGTGCCGAAAAAGGAGAACACCTGAGGTACTCTGGGAAATATTCTAATGACTATGCAACATACTGTATATTTAAATGCATCACATCTCACTCTTAATAGAAGAATATCCATAAGAACTATATTGAGTTGGGAAGCCTAAACACCTATTGACTGGAAAGGTGTACTGGTGTCAGACCCAAAAGAACAAGTACCCACAACCACTGCTTTTCTTGGCAGCAGCTCTAGCAGGGTGAACTAAAGCAGCTGATGGCTACCTATGCATCACTATCTTCTAACAGCATATACATTATCATATCTCCCATGGTACCTCAGCACATCTCCTTAAGTTATTTGGAAGGTGGTTTGAGGGCATATCCTGTATCTACAACAAGAGACATAAAGTAGTTTAGTGAGCAGACTTCTGGCTTGCTTTGTGTCAATATTGTTGTACATAAAGTGACTCCAGAGTTTAAACATTGCATTTTTATCCAGCTCTATGTGCTGCCTCTCCCCGTTAGCTACGCCACACACATATCTCTGATCATGCACTGTGATTGCATTTGCCATATTCTGTTGGTATAATTCTGATACAACCACATACAGCTCCCGAGACCCCTGCTTCATTTCTATATAAAATAAAAACAGCGTGATCGCCTGTTAGAATTATGCAGAGATAGGCTGCGGCTCCGCTGCTGCTGAGCTCACTCATGCTTGGAGAGCTGTGATGTCACCAGCGCTCAAGCATGAGCGATCGCTGTCCTGCAACAATGGTAGTCAATGGAGTCCGTGGATGCAATCCAATAAGCTTCTCTACATGCTCAGCTTCAGGTGACCCTCATTACAGCACTTTTGATGGCAAGAGATTTGACTTCATGGGCACCTGCATTTACCAATTAGTTGGAGTGACATCTAGTGATGCATCTCTCACCCGCTTTACTGTTAAGGTTCAGAACAACAACCGCGGCGACAAAGCTGTATCCTACACCAAAGTCGTCACTTTAGAAGCCTATAATATGACGTTAACCCTCAGCATTGACTACCCACGTCGTATCTTGGTACGTATAAAGCAAGACAGGCAGCTTGTTAATAATTATGTTTTGTCTATTATTCACTATGTACAGTACGTTGAAAAAGAACAGACTCAGTTGATTTTTACTTTGTTACATCACTAACAATAAAAAGGAACACAGGTTGTATCTATCTTAGTGTCATGTTGTGCATGCTAGATTTTGTATTTCTGTATTGCTGTATTTATATTGATCATCAAATGTCCATTTTCTTGTCATCTTTCTCAGATTGATGGAGTTGTTAGCTCACTACCAATATACTACCAAACTAACAAAATCACGGCGTATATCAGTGGCAATCGTGGCATTATAAAAACAGACTTTGATGTCACTGTTACTTATGACTGGAACAGCTATGTGACAGTGACATTGCCAAGCACCTATTCCAATGCTGTGGCTGGCTTGTGTGGCAACAACAACAAAAACCCCAATGATGATCTTAACATGAAGAATGGAAATGCAGCATCAAATTCTGCACAGTTTGGTGACAGCTGGAAAGTAGGTGAGGTCCCTGGTTGCTCCCGGGAGTGCACAGGAAATTGTCCTCAATGCTCCGAGGCTAAGAAACAAGACTACAAGGGTGACAAGTACTGTGGAATCATCACCAAGTCCAATGGGCCATTTAGTCAATGCATCTCTACCATTGACCCAGCACCATACTTCGATGATTGTGTTTTTGATTCATGCCAATACCGTGGTCATCCGTCAGCATTCTGTAATGCCATCACCATCTATGTGGCTGCTTGCCAAGCTGCTGGGATCAAAATCCAAGAATGGAGATCAGCCTCTTTCTGCCGTAAGTTTTGCTTTGTTTAGATACACAGTATTTACCAAAAACACTGTGCAGGCTCTTCATAAAATGTGCCCTTTGTCATTGCATTTACATGACATTGAAGGTATTGTGAACACACCTGCAAGAGTGGGATTATCAAGATATATGCCAACTACACTGTACAGTATGTGGCCTTGCTTACGTGGTTGCTTGCTTGTGGAGTGGTTATACTGTATGTAGCAATAAAAGCAGTTTTAGTGGAATTATGACAAATACTACAATGAGATGTTCAATTTTTCCACCATTAGCCATCAATTTATCTGCCATGTCTGATGAAGTGACATAAACATATTTAGGTTATTGGTTTGGGTGATATGTAATAAAATAGAATAACACATTTATTTATTTTTACAAAGAAGCCCCGATGCACGTCCAATATGACAAATTATTTTGTTAATTTCAATATGTTTTCACTTCTCACAATTATGGGTCATTTAGTTCAATATTTTGTTCAAAACATATCAATCTGCAACCGCGACAAGGTGACCCTTTCAACACATCGTCCATTACCAATGTTACTGTATACTGTGTCCTTGAGGCAGCGAGGACTGCAGCGCACTCCTAGGAGAGGGGAGGGAGGGAAGGAGGAAGAGGGGGGAGAGCAAGGCGGGCGGCCAGGCAGAACCCCTGGGACTGCTCCGCGGAGTGAGAATGACTGACACAGCCCCATCCAGGCAAGGACACTCCCCCTCCCTTAGTAGCCACGCCCCCCGCCCCCTGCTTTTACTGCTGCCCAGCAGAGGGAAACCTAGAATGTCCATAACTTGGGGGGTGAGTGACATTGGAAGCTCAAAATAGTTGCGTTGACCTACAAATTCGCAGCAGACGAAAGTTTCGTGGTTCGACGTGGTGCCGTTTGTGAGATTCCGATGCTTCTGACATACAAACGAACGGAAAACAGAATCCAACTTAGAATTATAGTATAGATAAATCTAAAAAAAAAAAAAAGTGCTAGAAAAATATATATACAGTACACTTCCCAGGCTTACTGCTATAGCAAAGGTCATTAACACCTTCCTCCTTTGTTTTACTGTGGTTGATATGTAGCCTCTAAATCGCAATGTCAAACACCGCTATCTGTGTTATATTGTATCATGAATACTTCAGTCTTTGTCATTATTTTATAAAGTATGTGGTGGGGGTCAGAGAATTAGTGATCCATTTACTAAAACGGTATTTTAACACAGATCTTTCCTATCTATTTCCTGCCTACTTCTAGCTGCATCTTGCTCTATAAACAGTCACTACGAATTGTGTGGAAACGGGTGTCCTGTTACCTGCCTTGGTATTTCCTCACCTGCTGGCTGTGACTCCCCCTGCAAAGAAGCTTGTCACTGTGATAATGGTTTCATCCTGAGTGGCGATAAGTGTACCCCCATCGCCCAGTGTGGATGTGTCTACCAGGAGAGGTATTACCAGAAGGGTGAAGCTTTCTTCCCACAAGGGCTGTGCAATGAGAAGTGCCAGTGTGGAGACAATGGAGTCGTCAAATGCCGGGCAGAAACGTGCGGGCCCAACGAGGAATGCAAAGTGGTGAATGGAGTCCGTGGGTGCCAGCCAACGAGTTATGGCAAATGTGTGGCTTCTGGAGATCCACACTATATTTCCTTTGATGGGCTCACATTTGACTTCCAAGGCACCTGCACCTACACATTGGCAAAGGTGGTGAAAGATGATCCTCGGCTAGTGAAATTTTCTGTGGTTGTGGAGAATGAGAGCTATGGCAATGGAAAAGTGGCGGTGACAAGGCTGGTGGTAGTTTCTGTGTATGGTTACACAGTGGCCATTGAGAGAGACATGGCGTGGAAAGTGAAGGTTAGTAACAACCATGCATATGTGCATGAGCCATTGTGTAATGTTAAATCATAGAGAACTTACAAGTTAGTTAGTAAAACATGGGTAATTCCAAATTTCCTGCCTGGCAGCTAAACAGATACCAAGAAATAGTCCCAAATACAATTTCTGTTACTTCTCCTGTAACACTGTCCTTTCATTCCCTTCTTGTCAAACTACAATAACACATCTCTGTTTCTCCACTTTGTGCCCAGTTTGCTTTCATTTTCTCTTTACTCACTTGACAATACCAACATGTCTGTCTTATCTCCAACAAATTCAGAAGGGAAATATCTCACGGCAGAGATAATGCATTAACCGTTGCTCCACTTTTAAATGCTAAAAAAATTACATCCAAGCAGACTATTAAATGCTTGGCATTGTGAGCAAATAATCCCAGTGTCAGCACACAGGTAGAATGAGGCAATGCAATGAAGTAGGCATTAGTATTGATTACTTTTACTACTTGTACCCACAGGTTGATGGAGAGCTCAACAAATTGCCATTGATCCTTAGAGATGGAGATATCTCAATAAATCAAGAAGGGAAGAATATTGTCTTACAGACCAACTTTGGCTTGAAGGTTCTATATGACACAGTTTTCCATGTAATCCTGAGTCTCCCCAGTTCATATAGTGGCAAAATGGGAGGCCTGTGCGGCAACTTCAATGGAGATCGTAATGATGAATTCAAGCTTCCCAGCAGCCAGGTCGTCAAAAATGTGAATGAATTTGGGGCAGCCTGGAAAGTGAGCATTGCTGGAGCCAAGTGCAGTGATGGTTGTGGAGACCAGTGTCCTGTGTGTGATGCCACCAAAATCCAGCTATACAAAGGAACATCATCCTGTGGCATGATCACCAACCCAGCTGGGCCCTTTAAAGCATGTCACTCCAAGATCAACCCAGATGAATACTTCAACCACTGCACCTATGACTCGTGTGCTGTGGAAGGGAAGGATGATATCCTGTGTAAAAACCTGCAGGCCTACGTAGCTGCTTGTCATACAGCTGGTGTCACCATTGCCTCCTGGAGAACCCCCTCCTTCTGTCGTAAGTTAATCATAAAAATATTTCTACATTTAATAAGAATATTCTGTATGTCCCATTAAAGTATATTGATATAGAGACTGACGCTCAATATAAGTGTTTAGACTCACAGAAATACTGTAGACATAAAGGTAGACGAGAACTTATCATAAATCCATATCCTCATGTATGTAATAAAGATTTAAAGGGGGGGCAAAAATAAAGGACCAAGCGGTCAGTCAGCCAGACTGCCGCAGATATGATCCGACCGCACACCCCCTTAATAAACACACTTCCCCATATACTGTAGGCTCCAAGGTAAAAATATAAGGGCTATTGCCCATTACCTGACCACAGGGGTACTTTGAAGTCCAGAGATCATCTGTAGGTAAGTTCCACTTGCGTGCAATCCTGGTAGGGTATATGACAAAATCGATGAGAGCAAAGGAGCACTGCTGGTAAGAGAATCCACAAGAAAAAATCTTATAGAAAAAATAAATAGCACAACTCCACGACTAAAACTGAGGGTAGTTTATTCATGAATACACATGAATACACTTTTTGGCGCGAAATGGGGCTTATAAATGTTAGGAGGTATGTATACATGTTACACCTTGATAAAGTCCCACGGGACGAAACGCGTTGGTGCATGGGCTGTGTCTCTGTCCCTGTGTAATCATGTGTATTCATGGAATAAACTACCTTCAGTTTTAGTCGTGGAGTTGTGCCCTTTATTTTTTTTATAAGATTTTTTCTTGTGGATTCTCTTACCAGCAGTGCTCCTTTGCTCTCATCGATTTTGTTATGTCCCATTAAAGGCCTGAAAGGACCTGGGGGGTGCCACATTGCCTATAAAGTTGGTATCTAAACGTAATGATTTATTTTTCTTTCCAGCTCTATCCTGTTCTGCCAATAGTCATTATGAGCTTTGCACCAGCACCTGTGGCAATACCTGCTCTGGTATCACAGCACCAACCTCATGTACAGAGAGATGCTTTGAAGGCTGCGAGTGTGACTCCGGCTACGTGTTTGATGGAGACAAATGTGTGACTCTGGACAAGTGTGGCTGTGTCTTCAATGGAAGATACTTGAGTGTAAGGACCATTTTTCTCATTTGATAGCAAAGAAGTTAATACTGGTTGTTACTGTTAAATCCCATTTTAAAGATATTTACCTTGACTTGGAAAAAGAAATAGACGGTGGGCAAATTTTCCATTCCCTGGCATGTGCTTGACAATGTAGCTTGATATATATTTTTTACCATTATTGCTCAGTTAGTCCAATTTGCCTGATGGGCCTCTTGGGAATGTCTGAAGACAGAGACCTTGCTCAAACTACATGTAAGGTGGTAGTTTCTAAAAGCCGCAGGTTGTTTTTATAGGTATCATAAAACCATTATTTATGTTCCTTTTGCCTTCACTTCCTTCCTTTGGCTGTAAACTATTCTTAAGAATGTGATGTTTTGAGACTTGTACTTTAATCCCCCTACAGGATGGTGATTCCTTTGTAACTGTTGATTGCAGCCAGCAGTGCAAGTGTCAGGCCGGAGGTGTTATCTGCGAGGCACTATCCTGCAGATCCAATCAGCAATGCGAACTCAAGGATGGGTTGCGGGGCTGCTATGTGACAGAAGGCGAATGTTCAGTCAACACAAAGATGTTAAGCACTTTTGATCGCTTGTCTGGTGGACCACTGGGGCCTGGTCCTTATGAAGTGGCCTCTCTATGTGACACTAATTCAGCTTCTTGGTTTAGAGTCATAGCAGACATTCAACAATGTGGCAAAGGGGAGCCATCTGTTGCAAGGCTCCATATTTTCCTTCGTAATGCTCTGGTGACCATATCTAAGGAGAAAGAGGCCTGGGTAAGTCATCATACGACTCCTATTATTTTTTTTTAGAAAAAAACCCAGCTCCTATTAAGTTTTAGAATACAGACCGAGGCCTAGTACTAAGCTGCTTTATCTCTAACGTGAGTGCAATAGAGACAGACCACCACTATCCAAAGAATAATTGTATTGTATTTGGACTGCAGAATGATGGCTATGGAACAGTTTAAAGAGACAGTTTGTTGTGCCGGTTATGGAATTATAGTACTGGGTGCAAGAATTTGTATTGCTTGTTCTAGGCTCATCTGAAGGTAATCTTGCATCTCTGTTTTTCTAGGTGAATGGACGCTCAGTAAGCCTCCCGGCTCAGGTGTCTGGTTTGCTGTCAGCCAGCATTAGGGAGGCTATTGTTTTGGTTCAGATTGGCTCAGACTTGAGAATAGTGCTAAGTGAGAGTGGAGAGCTGACACTGCGTGTGGCACAGGGATTGTCCAACTCTCTGTGTGGGGCATGTGGAAACTTTAATGGCCAGAGTTCAGATGACCTTCAGGTTCCTGGAGGAAAAACAGCTTCTGACTTTTTGGGGCTTGTTGCATCCTGGAGAGCTCTTGACTTCAGCAGCTGGTGAGTGACTCCTTTTCCCAAATATCCACTCTCACAGGTGTGAGACACGAATGCCTTATAGTTCTCTATACGCTTCATATGGGTAAGTTGGTTATTAACTAATCAGAATTGCTGATATTCACTCGCATTCGGGTCCCTTTACATACTGATTTCAAACTATATGAGGGCTAGTCTTTGCTATTCAAAGCATGATATTCAAGCTCATCAAGTGCTGAGTACAATTTATTATTATTGCAACCACCTATAGAATTCATTACAGCATACAGCAGCCAATTTGGGCACCTCAATATTACTGTTGCCTTTCAATTGGATATTGTAACATTAATACCCATATCATTAGACTCATTGTATCAACCCCACGGTTTAATAAATCTGCCCCTCAGACATATCAGTATCAATCAATGTTCTCTTTAACACACAATCTATTCTCAAGCCACAGTTCTTGTGTTTTATTTGTATATATTATATATGCCTTTACATTCTCACCATTAATCCTCATCATTTGTTGTGACTATTCATTTTAATAACAGAATTAAACGTTCATTTTTACGCTCCCAGGGTGTGCACCATAAATGTATTTCCTTATGAAGATCTGTGTCTTGTCACGTCATTTTCTTCTTCTTTCCTACCATTCTCTTTAGTACATAGGTAGCATCCCATTGCCACATTGCGGCAATACGGCACAATCATATATCTTTATTACATTCACATTTATAATACATTGTTATCTGTTCAGCATTCTCTTTTTTTGCTCCTGCTGCTTAAAATGAAGCATGTCAGTCATAAAATTCTTTGCTCACATACCTTCTATCACCCTTTAAACCCGCTTATGCTACAGTATACTCTAACGCAGTGTTTTTCCCCTTGCAGTAATGTCTGAAAAATTTTATGAAGATATCTATACCAAAGAACCCAACCCTACAATGGTCCTTTCTCATCTGCAAGATATGAACCCAAACCAAACTGCATCCACCCATCACCGACAGGCTAACTAGAATGTACCTCTTGTCTGGGCACAAAGATAAGATGAACTAAAGAATTACACCAAGATACAAAGACCACTTAGGCCTCTGAATTGTTAAACCACTTAGGTCTCTGAATTGTTAAACTAGGCGCATTACAGGATTTTATGGGCCATACAATGATATAATGCTCATAATTCTAAACCAAATAATGCTTTCCTGCCGTGCTCTCTCTCAACTGTGACACATTCACTGTCTTTGGTACATACAGTACAATACCTTTAATTTTCCCATTGTTTAAATCACGTTACCCTAATGCTAGTCTAACACTGAAATAATACCCCCTAACACGTCGTTAATCTAGTCATGTATTAAAGATGCTAAAGTGTTATAACCATTAGATTACAGCACTATGAGTACCTTTTTGTTATATAGCACTATGTTGAAGGAACACTACTCCTACATTTTCTTTAATGCAAATCTGCTAGTCTGAAATAAGTAAGCTGCTTAAAAAAAATTGCAAAGATACAATGATTCAAGATTGTATGAATACAACGTGTTCTCTGTGCCTTTTTCTTTCCTTTCTTCTGTGTAGCTCACGTCGGGCTTTAGTAAATCTTGGGGATAAAAAGGTTATGGTATAGGGTTTCTTTTTAAAAGTGAATTGTGTTTGGCTTTCTTTTAGGAGAATGTGAATAAACTCCACATTGGCGACATAGCTACATAGCTACCATTGAAAGAAACAATCTTTAAAGCAATAAAAAACACAATAAAAAAAAGATGTGTATTGTTTTTTTTAGGGTCTTGGTAGATGGTATTTAGAATCTCATCTGACAAAGGTACACTTTAGTTAATGATTATGTTTTTCAGTCCCCTAAAAATGGTTAAAATACGCTGTAGCTACTGTATATTTTGAAGCAACTGCTCATTAGATGTTACCAAAGGGACATTGGGTGTTAATGAATATATATTTAGGGTGGTGTAGAATTTAAGTGTCCCCAGGATGGCAAGCTATATATTACTACTATGTCATGTGACTATCCATATAATAATAACTTTATTTCATATTTATTTATTTTATTTTATAAAATATTTTACCAGGAAGTAATACATTGAGAGTTACCTCTCGTTTTCAAGTATGTCCTGGGCACAGAGTAAAACAAATAATACATGGTTACAAGTACAGTTACATAAATGAACAGGGTATACATTATATACAAGACATTGCATGCACAGTTAAAGAAAATGTATATTATGAGCGTATGAAACAGTTACAGACCAGATTAAAATGTGAGACAGCCTTAGATTTGAAAGAACTTAAGCTGGTGGTGGATGTGAGAGTCTCTGGTAGGTTGTTCCAGTTTTGGGGTGCACGGTAAGAGAAGGAGGAACATCCGGATACTTTGTTGAGCCTTGGGACCATGAACAGTCTTTTGGAGTCTGATCTCAGGTGATAAGTGCTGCATGTGGTAGGGGTGAGGAGCTTGTTCAGATAGCTGGGTAGCTTGCCCATAAAGAATTTAAAGGCAAGACAGGAAAGGTGAACTTTGCGGCTAGACTCTAGTGATGACCAATCTGGTTCTTTGAGCATTTCGCAGTGATGTGTGTTGTAGTTGCATTGGAGAACAAAATGACAAATTGAATTGTAGAGGGTGTCAACTTTGCCAAGGTGGGTTTGAGGTGCCGTGCCATATATTATGTCTCCATAGTCAATAATTGGCATTAGCATCTGCTGTGCAATACGCTTTCTGACCAGGAGACTTAGGGAGGATTTGTTCCTGTAAAGTACCCCTAGTTTGGCATAGGTCTTGGTTGTCAGGGTATCAATGTGCATCCCGAATGTTAAGTGGGAGTCAAACCATAAGCCCAGGTATTTAAAACTAGTGACAGGTGTTAGGGTGGTGTTAGCATTGGTTCTAATCAGGAGCTCAGTCACTGGAAGCTTTACAAATTTAGTCTTGGTCCCAAATACCATTGTTACAGTCTTGTCAGTGTTTAAAAACAGTTTGTTTTGGGAAATCCAGTTTTTCGAGTCTCAAAAAGTCAGTCTGAAGTATGTGTTGAAGGTCAGAGAGGCTATGGCTGTGTGCATATAGGATTGTGTCATCTGCATACATGTGTATTGAGGCTTCCTTACAAGCTGTGGGAAGATCATTAATGAACACTGAGAAGAGTAGGGGCCCCAGAACAGAGCCTTGGGGGACACCACAGGTGATATCCAGGGGGTTGGAGTTAGAGCCTGAGATGGACACATGTTGGGATCTTCCTGATAGGTAGGACTGAAACCAGTTTAAAGCATGTTTCCCTATTCCAGAGCTCTGGAGTTTGTTAAGCAGGATAACATGATCAACTGTGTCAAAAGCCTTTGCAAAATCTAGGAATACTGCGCCAGTGAGTTGTCCCCGTTCCATTCCACACTGGATTTCATTGCAAACTTTTAGCAGGGTAGTTACGGTGGAGTGTTTGGGACGAAACCCAGACTGGAATTGGCTAGGGAAATGTGTCTTGGTGTAGAAATCGCTTAATTGGGAGTGGACACATTTTCCCATAACTTTGGATAGAATTGGGAGAAGTGAGATTGGCCTGTAGTTTGAGACAGTGTTTTTGTCCCCACTTTTGAAGATTGGGACAACTCTGGCAGTTTTCCAGGTCTTAGGGATATGGCCTGCAGACAGTACAGACATACCCCGCATTAACGTACGCAATGGGACCGGAGCATGTATGTAAAGTGAAAATGTACTTAAAGTGAAGCACTACCTTTTTTCCACTTATCGATGCATGTACTGTACTGCAATCGTCATATACGTGCATACTGATGTAAATAACGCATGTGTAACAGGCTCTATAGTCTCCCCGCTTGCGCACAGCTTCGGTACAGGTAGGGAGCCGGTATTGCTGTTCAGGACGTGATGACAGGCACATGCGTGAGCTGCCGTTTGCCTATTGGGCGATATGTACTTACTCGCGAGTGTACTTAAAGTGAGTGTACTTAAAGCGGGGTATGCCTGTATAGAGTTGACTATGGACGCAATTGGTTTGGCAATGGCTGGGGCACCAAGTCGTAGGAACCTAGATTGTAGTAAGTCGGGTCCACATTGGCTGCTTAGTTTTAGTTTGAGGAGCGCTTGTGTAATCTCCTCTTCAGATACTGGGCTAAATTGAAAATTGTGGGCAGTGTTGGGAGGGGGTGGGACTGTAGAGATACTCCCAGGATGAGATTCATATTTGGGGTTTGTGCTGCGTTTCGCTAATAAGTTAGTGGCACACCCCACAAAGTAATCATTGAATGCATTTGCAATGTCAGTGGGGTTTGTCAGAGTAATATCGCCCTTAGTGATATTACTTGGTTGTTGATGGTTAGGAGGCTGGAATATATTGTTGATAACCTTCCAGAAGTTAGCTGGGTTTGATGTATTTTGGTGGAGATTGTCAGAGTAATATTGTGCTTTTGCATGCCTTGTTTGCCTTGTGCACATGTTCCGCATGCATCTGTAGTGATTGAGATCCTTGGTAGTGCCAGTTACTTTGTAGCTTTTCCACAAGGCATCCCTGAACTGGTAGAGTGCTATAAGGTCAGTTGTAACCCATGGAAGGTGGGCCCCCCGTACCCTTATTTTGCGTAGTGGAGCATGGGTATCGCAGAGTTTTAAGAACTCGGATTGGAAATAGTCGAGCGCAGAATCGGGGTCGGGAATTAAATCGATTCTGTGCCATGGGCAGTTGGTAAGGTCATCCAGAAACTGTTGTGGGTTAAAGTTTTTAAATGTTCTAGTGAGGAGAACTTTAGGGCTTGATTGGGGCGGTTTAATTTTCCTTACACAGTACACTATTGCATGGTCACTGAAAATGTCAGGAAGGATGCCAGAGGATTGGATTCTGCTGGGGTTTGAGGAGAGAATCCAGTCTAGCAAGGAATGGTTATGCGATTTCAGGTTTATCCGTGTGGGTTGGGAAATGAGTTGTGATAGGTTAAGTGACTTGAGTTGTATCTGGATTTTGTGGTTTTTAGGGTCAAGCCAATTGAAGTTGAAATCCCCTAGAACTAGCAGCTCACTCTTCTCATTCAGAGAGGAAATGGAGCCAAGAAATTGGGTGATGTCAGTCAGGGATTGTAGAGGGGCTTTAGGGGGGCGGTAGATGCCAGCGAGCAAGATGGGCTTAGAAAAGGGAAGGCAGATTTTGCCAACTAGAGTTTCAAAAGAGGGTGGGCTTGGTGGGCAATTTAACAGTGTAAATGGTAAGGTGTCTGCAATATAAAATAACACCCCTCCTCCTCTCTTTGACCTATCTCTCCTAAAAATGGAGTATCCCTGAATGGCAATATGTGCATCAGGGGTTTTAGGGGATAGCCATGTTTCTGTAAGAACGATGGCTTTAGGTTTATGCATAAGGCACCATGCCCTTAGTTCATCCAGTTTGGGCAGCAGGCTCCGGATGTTTATATGGGCGACAGATAGCCCTTTTTGGAATTTAAAGGTGGAATTCTCAGGGGCATGGGACAGAGCTGAAATGGGAGGACCTGGGTTAGGTTCAATATCACCTCCTAGAGAGAGTAATAGTATGAGTAGAAATTTGGTTAGTTGTTTGCAAGATGTAGATTTGTGGTGGTTGCCATTAGAGTGAGCAGTGGTTGGTGTGCTGGTTTTTAGAGTTCTCCACCAACATTAAGTAGATAGTGCAAGGCTTTTGAGTAGTCCAGGGTGTATGGTGATGTTGGGTGTGGGCCAGGATGGAGGAGTTTGTAGTGGGTAGAGGGAGTAACATCTCCATGAGGCCAGGAGAAAGAAAAAAGTTAAAATACATAGCAGGTTCATGATGCCAGAGGTAGGCAGTGCTGCAAGGAGCTGTTGTGAGCAGAGTGAGTGTGAGCAGACTAACAGCAGGTGTGTGCCTGTTCCTTGTCAAATGTTTAGCTGTATTGCAATGCTAGAGTCAGTTCAGGGTTTCAGTGTATTGTGCAGTCAGTTATGGGAGAGACTGCAGTGAATAAGTTGTACAGGGGTGGGGGGTTGAAATAGGCAGGTTAGCAAGCATGGGATCATAGTGTGAACTGAATAGCTTACCGTTTGTTGTCTTGAGTTAAAGAGTTTGCAGAAAGAAGCAGTCCACAGTCACCTCTAGTCAAACCGTAGTCTAACTGTATTTATCACTTAAAAACCTCACTTTAAATGCCTCACTGCCTAATGCAGTCCCTGCCCAATGCAGCAAAGGTGTTGGTATTATACAGAAAAAACAGTCACATGACCCTCCCCAATCAGTCAGCTTGTTCCATTTGGTCAATTAACAGCACAGAGTTAAGAGGAAAAAAAAACAAAAAAAAAAACACACTTTTTACATTCAAACATACTAACTTATATCAATTCTACAAGGCCAGATTCAGTCTTTTACACAGGGTTTGCACAGCATCAGGAACATACCTGTGAAGAGAATGCAATTAGATCCATGTCATATCAGCTGAGGTTATTGGTCATTGCATGAAGAAAGTGAGTATATTAACTGTAGTCTAACTGTATTTATCACTTAAAAACCTCACTTTGAATGCCTCACTGCCTAATGCAGTCCCTGCATATAGAGCTTCTCTCCCAACGGTACCCAAAGCACGTCACAATTACACTAAAGTGCATGGAACGCAGTGAGCTTACAGTCTGTTTTTGATGCTTGAGGCACAGAGAGACAAGGTGACTTGCCCAAGGTCAAAAGGATTCCCTGCTTCAAACTTAGGGGCCTAGGCAATAAGCGTTAATAAGCCACTTATCGGACAAAATGCCTACTACAATTCTGCAAGCATCGATAAATGGGCGATAAAAGACTGAAAAGCAGCAATAAGCCACTTATCGGCAGGTTCCGAAACTCGTGCAATTTTAGTAGCCGTGATTAGCTTATCGAGGACTTTCGCCGCTCTAGAATTGAGAGTTTCGCACAAAATGTCAGGAAAAGTTGGCGTGAAGGTGGAGAGAACCTGCTGAGAGGCGGCGAGACAGGACTTAGAAAAAGAAATGCCTTTTTCTGCATCAGATTGATGCTGGGATTCTCCGGCGCTGATACCCCCGGCATGAACCCCCTTCAATAAAAATGCATTTACAGGCAACTTCATTACCTTAGCGGCTAACCGTTTATGCAATGAAGGGGATAACCACTCCCGCTACCCACCAAGGGCACAATACCCCCTTCACCCACAAAAAAATTAATACCCACCTCCTCTACCCCCACAATTGATACCAGAGGCCGTGTGTGTCTGTGGGTCCTCAGGTGGTCCCAGCAGGTGTCTGTGGGCCCATGGGTTATGTTCCGGGGTCCTCAGGTGGTGCTTACAGGTGTCTGGGGGGCTTAGGTGGTCCTTGCAGTTGTCTGGAGGGCCTTAGGTGGTCCCCACAGGTGTCTGGGGGCTTTTGGTGGTCCCCGCTGGAGTCTAGGTGTCCTTTGGTGGTCCCGTGGGTGTCTGTGGGCAGTCAGGGGGTCCCCGTGGGTCTGTGGGGGCCCTCAAGTGGTCCCTGTGGGTGTCTGGGAGCCCATGGGTGGTGTCTGGGTTGTCTGGGGGTCCTCAGGTGGTCCCTGTGGGTGTCTGGGGGCCCTCAGGTGGTCTCCACAGGTGTCTGGGGGTCCTCAGGTGGCTCCCGCATGTGTCTGGGGGCCCTCAGGTGGTCTCTTCGGGTCCCCGCTGGCCTGCTGTACCAATTCTGTTTCCAACATTTTTTTTCCAATACATTTATATAAATACCCCCCCTTCACCCCCCCAACACATATAGTATTGTAATGGGCACAATAACTATTATCCTGATATTTGCCCATTATTAAATAAAACATTATCGAGCCAGCATAAATAAAGTAAATAAACCTTTCTACTTACTCCTGCCATCATGAAGGGTGTCCTCGTCAGCATACTGCAGGTCCATGTCTTCCGATGCCAGCAAGAATACATGGCCCTCTGCTGTAAATCTAGCTTCTATGCCCATGACCTCGACTTCAGAACCCCAACCTCCTACACCCAACCATTATAGTGGCGACCCCCCATGGGTGCCGGGGCTTTTTGAATCAATGTTTCATCCATGTTCAAACTAATGCCATCTTGATTTATTTCTCCAACGTGGCGTACATTATCTCACTACTCGCCGATGATGCCCAGGCC
Organism: Ascaphus truei; assembly: GCA_036426205.1. NCBI lineage: Eukaryota > Metazoa > Chordata > Amphibia > Anura > Ascaphidae > Ascaphus > Ascaphus truei. Next base: position 7,883,338 of record CM071572.1, read on the forward strand.
TGTGCTTTTCCCATCTGGGAACGAAGAACAGACCTCACTGAGGATATCAGACAATTCACCCGGGAATTCCACATAAGCCTTGTCGGAAGGTAACTGCTGCTTCTTCTCTTTTCCACATTTCCCAGGAAAATCGATCTGTGGCTAGATACGCTCTGGAGTTTCGCACTATCGCCGCCGAGACCGGATGGAATAACGAGGCGTTGTCAGCCGCTTTCTGGCAAGGTCTCTGAGATTTTAAAGGATGAGCTCGCTGCACATCGACGCGCTTCCAATCTCGAAGAAATCATCACCATATGTATCCGTGTTGATCAATGACTGCAGAAAAGGAGGTCCGAAAGATCCCGTCACCGGCAGCTCACTCTGAGATTCCTTTCTCTCCATGCTGGCACAGCTGAACCTCTTCTGCCAGAAGTCCAAGAGCCCATGCAACTTGGTGGCAATAAGTTATCTTCCAGTGAGAAACAGTGCTGACGCAACGCCGGCCTCTGCCTGTACTGTGGCAATCCCGGACATCAGATACTCAATTGCCCCCACAAGTCAGGAAACATCAGCTCCCAATGAGGTCCAGGGGAATCACATTGGGAACACTTTCCACCTCCCCTACCATGGTGAAAACAATGCCAACCAGGATTCTTGTACCTGTTACGCTGAATAGCGTGAACTTCCACACCACTGCTCTAGCCTTTGTGGATTCCGGGTCGGGAGGCAATTTCATTGACCAAGGCTTCGCGGAGAGGAATAACATCCCCCTCATCCACAAGAAATGCCCTCTAGGTTTGGAAGAAATTGATGGTCGACCAATGCAACCAGAATTCATCTCGTTAATGACCACTTTTTTTTCATTTACGTACGGGTGAGGACCATACTGAAGAGATCTATCTGGATGCCATCCACACCCCATCGATCTACGTGATTCTTGGCCTTCCGTGGCTCGAGCTTCACAACCCAAATATACATTGGACTGACAAGGAACGTGTCCTCTGGAGCGCTTCATGTTCCAAGAACTATGCCGTGCCCGTCAAAAGTATATGCAGGGTTGCTGCTCCTAAAGAATAGAGGATAACTTTGCCCGAGGTTTACACCGATTTTTGTGATGTTTTTGAGAAAGCAAGATCATAGATTCTGCCACTTCAATCGTCTATTTGGATGACATAATGATTTTTTCTAAGTCTTCACAGGAACATATTGGCCATGTCAAACAGGTACTTCTACGCCTACATGAAAACCATTTGTTTGCCAAGCTGGAAAAGTGTCAGTTCCTCCACAGCATTTCTGGGATACATCATTTCTAACACTGATCTCACCATGGATCTAGCTAAGGTGAAGACGGTCCTGGATTGGCCTCGTCCCACTACTCTTAAGGCCGTACAACGCTTTGTGGGCTTCGCTAATTACTACCTCAGATTCATTCAAAATTTCTCGGCTGCGGTAGCCACCATTACAGCTTTAACAAAAAAAGGTGCAGATCCTACTTCATGGTCGCCAGTGGCTAGCCAAGTCTTCGGTCACATGACAACCGCCTTGGTTTCTGCACCCATCATCATACATCCGGACCCCAAACTACCATTCACCTTGGAAGTGGATGCATCTTACGTCGGGGCCAGAGATATTCTATCACAGAGAAGGACTCCTCAAGCCAGACTCCATCCATGTGCCTTTCTCTCAAAAACTATGTCTCCAGCTGAACAAAATTATGACGTAGGTAACCGGGAACTTCTAGCCATCAAGCTAGCTCTAGAAGAATGGAGACACCTTTTAGAGGGCACGGAGAATCCTATTACCATCCTGATCAACGACAAGAACTTACTCTACATCGAAGGCGATGGATGCTTAGGGGCTCGACAAGCCCGGTGGTCACTTTTCTTTTCCCGTTTCAATTTTATTGTTTCTTTCCTACCGGGCTTGAATGTCAAGGCCGATGCCCTCTCCTGTCAGTTTCTGGTGGACGACAAGACTAAGGATCTTCAAGAAACTATACTCCCTTCTAAATACTTTCCGATAACACCTTTGATGCCTTGAAAGAGGTTGTACAAGACCAGTCCCACATCTCAGAAGGTCTCGAAGTTCCAGAGGTGGCGATTTTTTACCTCACCACCTTATCGGAGGAAAGTTCTTGAATGGGGTCATTCTCCTAAATCATCAGGACATCCAGGTACTAGGAGAACCACGATCTTGTGGAGCAGAATTTTTTGGTGGCCCGGTATGCAGAAGGACATGAATGAATTCGTTACTGCGTGCTCGACATATGCTCGTAATAAGACTCCCGAAACAAACCACCAGGACTCCTTCCCATCCCAGACCGTCCATGGACACACCTTTCCATGGACATGATAGTAGAATTACCCGTGTCTAAAGGGATGAACACCATCTTAGTAGTGGTAGACCGCATTTCCAAGCAGGCCCACTTTATTCCGTTGAAAGGTCTTCCCAACTCTCCCAAACTGGCAGACGTCTTTGTCAAGGATATTTTCTGCCTCCATGGGGTACCACAAGTCATCGTTTCTGATCGAGGGTTACAGTTTATATCAAAGTTTTGGCGTTCCTTTCCACAACAATTAGGTATATCTCTACATTTTTCCTCGGATTACCACCCCCAAACCAACAGTCAGACATAGCGAACCAACTAAACTGGAGCAATATAGTCGTTGTTTAGTCTCAGATACCAAGAATGACTGGACTGACCTTCTTCCCTTGGCCGTGTTCACGCACAACAATCTGCGCAGTGATTCCACCATGGAGTCACCCTTGGAGTGACCCTTCTTCGTTAATTATGGGTTTCATCAATCTCTCCTGCAGTCCTAGGTTCCTCGTCATCGTCTTCATGTCCCCAGGCTTGTCCGTCTCTCCCATGCCAAATACCCACATAAGCCCTCCTTGAAGCGCCCGGAGGTCACACCTGAGGGGTGGGTACTGTCAGGATCCGTGATCCACGACATGCTCGGCGCACCCAGTTGTCACGATGGACACAACTATTATCAACACATTTATATTTTGGGTTTAGATTAAGCATACAAGTTGAGCAAAATAAATTGTCATTTATTTCCTTGAAAGACAGACACACGACAGCCTTAGAATACACTTAATAAAAACACTTACTGAACAGAGAACGGGATAGAATGTCCAGAAATAATACAAAGCCCTGCAATATTGTCTCTTTAACATGCAGTCCTGTTGCGAGGGGCGCATGCTGTAAATTCAATATCTCCGTGAAAATGGCAAAGTTCGTTCTGGTCCGTTGCGGTTTGTTAGATAACCCCCAGCACTAACGAAATCCTGAAGCAGAGTTCTGTACTTGGTTCCGATGGAAAGATTTCATTGCGTTCTGAATTCGCTGGTGCTGCACTTATCCGCTATTAGAAGCGTGATGGAAGTCCACTCACATGGTTAAATAAAAAACGTAAGACACCGGGGATAGCCTGGGGGGGATGTATGTAGGGTTTGAGAGCCTATCTCCAACATACCCACCCAATCCCTCTCGTGGGAATTCTCCCATTCAACAATCCCAGAATTTTCCACAGTTTGCAAAGTGGGCAATCTGGGATTTCCTTTTCGCACAGCGTCTGTGCGACAATGCCACCTTGGCTACATAGCATAGGTGCACTCCCCTCTTTACCTGGCGTCTTCCAGGCTAGGGTTTGTCCCCCAATGTGTGAACTAGCCCTGGATCTCTCATTGAGCAACCATCCTGGCTATTTCACACTTGGCGGCTCTGGGGTCTTTCAACTGAAAATCTTCCCCAGACCCAGAGGGGTCGCTTCAATGGGGGGGGGGGGGGTCTGTGAAGTTTGAGTAGAAAGATCCCCCAGCTCATGTATGTAAAAACATTTGGTGGCTAGCTGCATTTCAAAGACAGAAAAAATGCATCCTGGCTGTCCTTTTAAATCTGCCACAAAAAAACACTTTATTAAAAATATGTGTTCCCCTTATCCCACAATTATAATTTTGATATGTATGTGCTTGGGGTGTTACTCTGGGACTGCACACCAAATTTCAGGTTTGTAACCCTTTACGTTCCCGAGTTATAGCTTCTCCTTGACTGGCAATGCTGGTCTATGGGCTTCCTTCGTCAATTGACTTGCGGTTACGGGGTTCTCACATCCATTGAACGAGTTCTCACATCAATTGACCTAGTTCCCACGCCAATAGAGCAGCCGCCATTGAAGCTACGCTTTCTAACCGGGACGAAGATACATTGTATCCGACACCACTTGAGATGGGAAACCGCAGACCTTTGATTCAATTGAGTCTGCGGATACGGCTTCCAGTCTCAGTAATGGATGGAAACAAAAGAAAACAGCGCACAACGCCAAATAGTGAAGCAAATTCAACAATATATTATAGAATTAAAAAGGGGGTAATATATCTGCGTACATGAAAAAAGTTGGTAAAAGGCATGTAGTGTGTATCACACTGTTTACCACTCGGCAGCTGTTAGCTGTAGATTCAGGTGCTTGCTTCCCTCTGCTGCTGCAGCTCAGTTGATTCTGGGGCAGGATGTCAGTCTTTTCACTCCCAAGGGGATTTCCCTTCATGCAGCCAGGTTCAGCAGCTGGTACTGGGGCTCGGTGAAATCGCTCCTGCTTCCTGGCCGATATGAAGCTGCTCCTGTACCTCGGCAGGTGTATCCTCTGCACAGAGGTTAAAACGCAGCTTGCTGGGGTGCCCTCAGCGTGCCACGATGCAGCAGTGGTGGATTCAATAGGGAAGTTTGAACAGTCTTACAAAGTCTCTCACAAGTGTCCAAAACAGCACACAGGATGAAATAAAAACAGGACAGGCCAATACATAGACAAAGGCCAATGTAAGCAGATATAAGGCAATAGAATGTTACATCCAACTAGTTTCGTAGAATTAACTACTTCTTCAGGGAATAATTAGGCCATTACCCAGAGGTCTTAAATACCTCACATAGATACCTTATTGGTCAACCAATTAGGGATAGACCAATCATCTATAATAGGTAATGGTCTGCGTGATAGGGAAGATGTGTAGTTTGCTTTTAAAACAACAACTTTATTAACAGAAAAACGAAAAAAAAAAAAAAAAAAACAATACCTATTTAATATAAACTTACATATAGACAAAACCTAGCATAAATAATTAAAAACATGCTGGAATAAAAGAAACACAATATTAGTCGACAGTAATGGATACCTATACTTGGCAATGGAACAAGGAGACCGCGCCACGCGTATTCAATTAACTCATGGTTTAGCACTTGCAGCGGCATCTTGTGTCCAAAACCAAGAATGTCAGTTTACCATTGTATACACCACTGCAAGCACATACAATCCTGCAAAATGGGGACAACAAGGGACAGAGGGAAAAACCATACATGTACAGTGCATCCCCAATGCGAAATAGGGGTAACCAGCAGAGCACACTGCCTTTATTGATGTGCTGATTACCCACAATTTCGTTACACCGGTACTTACCCCATCCCGTGATCGGGCCCCCCTCTCCTTCCTCCATCCGTGGCGCTTCTCTCCCTCCTCCCGGTACCAGCCGCCATACTAGGGACACACGCGCATCCCGCGCAGATGTAAATAAGCTCCTCTCTTGTCCTACCTCCAGTCTGCGCCCACACAGTCTCTGGACTCTGCTCTTCTAAACTCTTGACCCTGGCTACCAAAGACGATCCGCATCTCTCCAATCACGACCACGGCTAAGTACCTTCTACGATCTGTACCTCTCCAACCTTGACCTTGGCAAGAACCTCTGACTATCCTTACCTCTCCAATCCCGACCCGGCTACCTCGACTATTCTACACTTCAGACATATCCAAGCGGCTGGAGGTTGGTGTCTATATCAATCCCCACCTCGGCCCCGCGGTAACGGATCTTGTTTTTGGTGAGCACTCTGTTACGATAGTACACCTAGTTTGGCATAAGTTTTGGATGTCAGGGTATCAATGTGCATCCCAAATGTTAAATGAGAGTCAAACTATATGCCCAAGTATTTAAAACTAGTAACAGGAGTTAGGGTAGTATTAGCATTGGTTCTGATCTGGAGCTTTGCCAAATCAAAGCATGGGAAAGCAGGATGCCAGCCGTATGGTTGGGTCTATGCTGCCACAAGGGAGAATGGTGAGGCGATCAACCTGTGCAACCAGTCGGCGGGGGAGGGAGTGCAGCCAAAAGGCGGCAGGCAAGGATTTCCCCCAACACTATAGGAGGGGTGGGGGAAGAGCCTCGCCCTGTTTCGCCACGTTGAGGCAATGGACGTAACACATTAGGGCTGACAGGCAGTTTGGGGCTTTTTAATATGTGGTTAAAATTAAGCTCTGATCATTTTCTTCCAACCAAATGTGTTGTCTCATTTATTATAGCGTTGGGGTCCTTATTGCAAAGGAGGATCGGAGCATTAAGCCTTTAAGGTGAGCTAGAGGTGCCAGTATATGTCCATCGGCTCAATAACGGTCTTAATGAGCTGCGATGGCTAGAAAAGGGGGGGCGGGGGGCTGAAGGCAGCCCACTTCCTCCTCACTCATCCCCAGTGACCCAGGGGCAAGGGGAAGGGTTTAGAGGGTTTTTTAAAAGGACAGCGTGGGACTTGGAGGACAGAAAGTTTGAGTGCAGCGGGTATTGTTGTGTAGTGTTAAAGGGCGCAGATAGGAAAGAAGTTCATGTGAACTTAGAAGCGGAGAATGAAGTAGAGATGTAGAAATAGAAATGGAGTTAGAGACATAACGAGGCTGGTATTGTATACAAAAAAGAATGGGGGAGCACAGTTATAGGAAACGGGCAGTGTAAAATCTCTAGTGATCGATACGGATAGAGTAGTTAACACATCTATTAAAGTGATGGTTCACGGGGTGGATACCAAATTCAAAAGGTATACATACATTAATGTGTATGTGTGGGTGGAAGGATAAAAGAATATATAACTTACACGGCCTTGTGTAAGTTCAGTCACATCAAGGTTTCTTTGGGTTTCCCGTCGCCTTGGAGTGATATGTTCTTCTGCTATTTAGACTTCTCTTCTTGGTGTAAATTCAGCTTTCTTCGTTCATTTGGTGTACCCCTCCAGGGGGATTTCCTCTCATGTAAACAAAAAGAGGGTAAGGTTAAGTAACATGCATATAGAGGCGACAATATGGGGAAGGATGGTATAGTATTAGACCATTAAAACTAGATCCGCAAACCCTACAAGAGGTAAAAGACACTAAAATTGAATTAAACATGATATTGACCTCCAGGGCTGATAATTCATTGAGTTGGTCAAAGAGGAAATTTTACGAAAAAGCAAACAGGCCGGATACGATGCTGGCCCGCATGCTGAAAGACAGGCAATCTAAATACAACATCCAAGCTTTACGCTTAAAATCTGGTACCCCTACTTCCAACCCCCAAAAGATAGTAGATGAATTTGGCTCCTTCTATGAGACGCTCTATAATGGTGAGAAAGTGGCACACAATACTAACACGAGCAGTAAGCTAAGAGATTTCCTGGCTAGCTCCAATCTGGTGAAATTGACAGAATCAGACAAAGCCGGCCTAAATGCCGACTTCACACATGAGGAGTTGACACAGGCCATTACGGAACTTAAACCTTCAAAGGCACCGGGGCCAGATGGCTTCTCAGGGTTATACTACAAGAAATTTATCAAGTTGCTTGCCCCACGGTTGCTCCAAGTATTCAACGCTATTTTAGCGGGAGCCCCCATCCCCAAAGAGATGTTACAGGCGTCTATATCAATCATTCCTAAGCCAGGGAAAGACCCACTAGATTGCAAAAGTTATAGGCCCATATCACTAATCAATACGGATATCAAGCTGTATGCTAAGTTGCTGGCCAATAGAATATGTCTTATCCTACCCAGACTTATACATCCAGATCAGGTCGGATTTATCAAGGGCAGACAAGCCGCAGATAATACCCGTCGATTTATAGATCTGATAGATTTGGCCACTAATGACACTGCTCAAAGTATGTTGTTAAGTCTGGACGCCGAAAAGGCTTTCGATAGGATAGACTGGCCCTACCTGAAGGAGACGCTTGCGGCATTTGGCTTTGGAGATCGGGTGAGTGACGCGATTTTATCGCTGTACTCTAACCCCACCGCCAGGGTTGTGCATCAAGGCTACCCCTCTCGGCCCTTCCAAATTAAGAGTGGTACGAGACAGGGTTGCCCATTATCACCCCTCCTATTCGCCCTCTGTATCGAACCCCTGGCGGCGCAAATCAGAGGAAACCCTGACATCTCAGGGTTAAACGCATACTCCCAAACCCATAAAGCGGCCCTGTACACAGATGACATCCTCTTGATGATCACTAAACCCCTCACCTCACTACCGAACCTATTTGACCTGCTGAACCGGTTTTCTAAAATTTCCGGCTTCAAAATCAATCAGTCCAAATCTGAGGCTCTCAATGTCAATCTCCCCAGACACATAGAAAAATTATTAAAACTAAACTTTAAATTTCAATGGCAACACAAATCTATAAAATATCTGGGTGTCCACATCACCAGAAACGTCAAACAAATAAATGACGCAAATTACCCCAACCTAATCCGGACCCTAAAATCAGACCTACAAAAGTGGACATCTAAAAGGATCTCCTGGATAGGAAGAATCCATAGTGTTAAAATGAACTTACTCCCCCGTATCTTATATCTCTTCCAAACTCTCTCAGTGCCACTCAGATTGAAGGACCTGCACTCACTTCAATCCGACATCTCCAAGTTTATATGGGGAGGTAAAAAACCAAGAGTCAACAAAATCAATATGAAAAGGCCGGTCTTGGCTGGGGGCCTAGCGGTACCCTGCCTGTTATCATATTACAAAGCGGCACAGTTGAGCCAAATTATACAATGGCAGTCGGACCCGAGATCCAAGAGATGGGTCGAATTAGAGAGCGCAGCATGTGAACCTATAGAATTAAGTAATTTAATCTGGCTCCCCAAAACAGTGCGAAAAGGCGCTAATACGCCGCTATCCTCAATGACCAACTCATTGTCAATCTGGGAGGCCGCAAAATTTAAACATTCCCTCACAACGACACGCTCTATGATGTCACCCCTGTGGAACAATTCCGAGTTCGTGCCAGGCCTATCGGTAGGCAATATATCAATTTGGAAAAAGAAAGGTTATAATCGGATTAAAGATCTGGAAGGCCATGACAGAAAAATTAAGACGTTTGATCATGTCAGATTAGAAAAAGAGATCCCCCACTCAGAATTCTTTAGATACCTCCAGATCAGGGCGTTCTACAACAAATTTGCCCGGTACCCACCATTGACATCCTTTGAAAAGCTCTGTCTGGCAGAGACCGACACAAAGGGACTTACCTCGCGGCTATACAGCGAGGTGATCAGTTCTAGTGAACAAGCCCATGAGATACCCTCATTTAGATCACGATGGGAAGCAGACATCGGGGAATGTCTGGAAGACGAGGACTGGAGTGCTATTTTTCTAGCCACAGCAAAGTGTTCCATATGTACCACCCTCAAGGAGAACGCATATAAGGTCCTGATGTGATGGTACCTTACCCCACTAAAATTATCAAGGTTCGTGCCGGGATCCTCCCCGCTGTGCCCACGCCAATGTGGAGGATCAGCAGACCTGCTACATATGCTGTGGTCTTGCCCGCGGATCTCCTCATTTTGGGAGACAATTAGACTTTGGATACAGAGACTGTTTGATCTCACTATTCCCCCAGACCCGTGGCTGTTTCTCTTGAACAGACCACTAGCGGGTCTCTCTAAAGCTCACAATAAACTTATTGCTCACTTTGCAATTGCAACGCAGTGTGAGATCGCTGCACTATGGAAAAGCTCAGACATACCAACCATCCCAAAAATTCGGAATCGTATTTGGTTTATCTGCCAGATGGAAAAGTTAACGAGTCTGGTTAACGACACTGGCGACAATTATCTAAAAGTCTGGACGCCTTGGTTGGCACAGACAGACATCCCGGGGATAGAAAGGACATCAATCTGGCTATGATAGTTTTCAGGTCCGTTCTCCTTGGGAGAGGTGTACTACACCCATGCTCTGCATCGGATGACCACATTCCAGCCAGGCAACACACCTAGAGAGGCCACGTAACAACTCTAAGACACACTCACGATCACTAACACCCCCCCCCCCCCCCCTACTTCCCACCCCCCCTTCCCCCCCCCCCTTTTTTTTTTTCCTCTTGGTTCAATGTTTGTCTACCGGTTTGTCCGTCTGTATGGTTGATTGTTTGTCGGTCTCCACGTTTGTTTGTCTACCCATGTAGTTGTCTATCTGTCTATGTATACGTCGTCTGGATGAGTAGGGTGTCAGACGGTTAGCCGATTGGGCAGTTATTGACTAGGGGACAGAGAATATACACCTGATCCCCCCCGATTAGAAGGGGGGTATGACACCGTAATATGGACTCTGGACTGCAAGCCGTGTCTTGATACCCCTTTAGGCTCACCAGTCTGACCACAAGTTGAAGTTCTATTCCACTGATATTAGTAGAGTTATATTTCCGGATACAAGGAGAATCACCATGACATAATGTATCGTGTAATGTATTGTACTGTATACTATTATAAACCAATAAAATTAAGTTACAAAAAAAAAAATGTAATGGTATGATCAAGCACTCACACGGGCAAATGTGAGTCTTCTCCTATCTTGGTATCTTATTGTTGCCCGTTAGGGATAACTTTCAAATGGTTGTGGGTGGTGATGAGGGGGGGAAATAATAAGATATAACACAATACTCACACGGGCCAGTGTGAGTCCACACTCCTAGTGGTTTCTTTACACTTTTGTTCCTGGTCTTTATGTGCCCCTAAAGCTGATGATGGGGTGAACACAGATTAAATGACACTATGGTAAACAGGGTAAAAACTTTATTTTAAATAAAAACATGAATATAAAAACAGAAACCAAAGGCTTCTATGGGGAAATAAAAATCAAGGCGAGTAGTGTGGTGTATAGTGGTAGGGGGTCTCTCCTTCCGCGTCCAGATGGGGAGCTACGACTACACCTCTACCTCCTCTGAGATATGCTAAAAAATATCCCAATTGAAAAAAAGAGCAACGCGTTTCGTCCGGAACTGGACTTCCTCAGGCTCAATAGATGTGGACCGGCTGTGCCTTTTTCTTTTTTATGCAGGGATTAGCCAATCCAAATCGCGTTGTGATAGCTTCCAGCTTTCCATCTGCGACGGGACGTCGCCATCTTGTGAGTTGCGCGCGCATCGCGTGTTGTATTAGGTTGCGCATTTGTGAATTTCCTTTTAGGATAAAGTTTTTAAAAATTGAAGGGCGATTGTATTGAGGGTTGCGTGCGCATCCTTGTGCTAATAGCGCAGCTGCATACCCTCGTGGAGGCCTCTGTTGATGTCCATTTTGTTTAGAAATAAAGTTTTTTTTCCTATTTTCCGATTTTGAAGGGGGATTATGTTGAGGGTTGCGCGCGCAGCCTTTTGTTTACCTCGCGACTGCATACCCTCGTGGGTGTCTCTATGGATGTCCATTTGCAGCCTGGTATTGTTTTTAACCCCAAAAAAGCTGGAGTGTATTCTAGAGGTAGCACGGAGGATGTTAGTTACACCTCAGAAAAATTTGTGTTTAAAGTGCATGTGATTTTCTGTGTGTCATAAGCCTGTCTATGTGAGCCTATAAAATTACATAAATAAATATGGTGTTGTGTCAGTTTTTGTTCTTAAAGTGCATAAATGGAGATTGTGTTTGAATATTGCTTAACTTAGAAAATTGTGCTTATTGTTTGTCCAAGCATAATAAAATGGTTATATCTACGTGAATATAATGTGCATGTGATTAGGGGTGAGTTAATTAACCTCTTGGTGAGGGTGCTTATCCAGTGTTAATGGAAATATTTATATTAAGGTGATGTGTAAGAATTGGAATTTACTAATCATAATAATAGATATGTGTAATAAGGGGAAGTTGTATTTAAAGACGAATTTCATTCTTACTCATTAATGATCTAAGGGGGTGAATGATATAGATAGTGTATATAGATAAAGTGGATATTTGTGTCCTGTGTATTTACTATTCAAATATGCAGTTACATAATTGCACTTAACTAAAGTGAAAAAGTGGATGAACTTAGCGTGGATGAATGAAAAAAATTATATAAAAATATAAATATAAAAAAATAAAAAATAAAAAAAAAAATTAAGCAGAAGAATAGTCACTGTATGGAAAAATATAAATAAAAAATGAAGAATAAAAATGTAATCGTAATGTGTATTCGTAAATGTAACAAGTCCAATGTGCGTGGTGATTATACTTAAATGCGCATAAAAACCTCAGACGGATGGATCTGGGGTTAGAAGAGAAAAAACAGGTTAGTAGTTGCCTCGGACTATGCATATATAATGTCCACGGATTAAAATAATTGATCATAGTCTAGGGGATTGAATGCTCACATGAATGCCCCCCAGATCTGAGGCTGGTATTGTAGAAGAAAGTGTAGTTTGGAAAGAATTTAGGTTAGTGCAAATATAAATAGCAGATGAGGCATGCAAGTGGTAGTAGTACAAGTTCAGTGTTGAGAATTGGCTGAGGGCTGGGTATTGATCCCCAATATAAAAAATTGGGCAGCTGTATGGCAGCAAACAGCGACACCATTTGGCTGCCCTTCGGGCAACTCAGGTGTTTTCTCCCAAAGATTCTTTGGTAGAAATGAAAAAAAAAACAGCAGCATGGTACACAGGACCTCACAGCAGCATGGCACACAGGACCTCACAGCAGCATGGCACACAGGACCTCACAGCAGCATGGCACACAGGACCTCACAGCAGACATGCAGGGGGAGGAGTGGATGAACTCCAGGTGGTCTTTGAAGTGTCTATTTTCAACATGCTCTATAAACCCCATCCATGCTGGCTTAGTGGACAGGGGCAGTGAAAGTGTATTGGGGAGACTCTCTTAGGGAGAAAGAGAAGGAGCGGCTCAGTGAGTAAAGACACTGACTAGCACTGTGTTTGAAGCAAGGGAACCTTGTTCAATTCCCGGTGCTGGCTCCTTGTGACATTGGGCAAGTCACTTTATCTCCCTGTGCCTCAGGCACCACAAAATAGATTGTAAGCTCCACGGGGCAGGGACCTGTGCCTGCAAAATGTCTCTATAAAGCGCTACATAAAACTAACAGTGCTATACAAGAACATGCTATTATTATTATTAGGGAGAAGCCTTTGGGCGACTAATGTTATGTCCCATCGATTCTTTGGTAGAAATGAAAAAACAGCCACATAGCACAGATGACTTTGTTGCGACTCGGGAGTTACAGTATGTCCAATGTTTCTTTGGTAGAAATCTTAATTACATTTACCCCTAGCAGTCAGATCAAGTTTACACTGGGTTATTTATATACAGGTACTAAATAGTGATTATAAGAAATAGTGATAGGTGACCTTACCCTGTCACAGACATCTATTGTGATTATCCTAACAAATGCTTTTTACAGGTCATTACACACAGATGCTACAAAAGTGTACATGTTGCAGTATTGTTTAATAAGTTACCCATTAGGGGAATTGGAATCTGTTGTATATATATATATGTAACCCTTGTTCTCCATAACTAAAGGGGCTACTGGTATTGCCGTTACCTGTTGCTCGCAGAAGCCTACCACTGCGAGCCTGGGTGATAATGCGATCTCCTCAGTGCAGTGCCTCCACCTGAGAGGGATCCCAGCGTGGCTGGATAGCCCCTCACAGGAACAATGTATCCTGTATTTACACACACAAGTTATGGTATAACAGTATTTACTAGACACCTGATCTTCATAACAACAGTACAATACAAAGCATACACTATGTAGATATATATTTCCCCGCAGGGTATTCCCACTGTACTTGGGGTGCAGGGGCACCAAAGCCCTAGTGTCCTTCCGACAATGTCAATCCCACCCAAGTATGAGGCATAGCGCTAGCCTGTGGACTGTTGGTGCACTTGTTGGTATACCTGCCCAGGGCTCCCGCACCCAGGTGTAGCTGAATCAATGGTCAGTTTGCTCCAACGACGCCTTCCGCCTCAGCGTGGGGTGGCCTCCAGCACGAGAGTCCCACCATAGATAGTCTCTGAACATAGGGGTCTGGTCCCAGACCACAAGGCCACAAATCACAGTGCGGCGCCTTCACTAATATCTACCCTCACTACTGACAGCTACTGGGGAAAGATCCCTGACTATGGCCTTCCCCTGTAGCAACCACAAGCTAAGGGTGAAAGGGGTTTAACTGGGACCAAAAGGGGTGATCTAACCTAGTCTGAGTGCCACAGACACTCAGACCCTACCTTCCCTTGCTGCATCCCTGCTCCGACTGAAGCCAACTGTAGCAAAACTATCCTCCTAGGATACTAGCATCCCTATTGGCTGTGCTGTGCCGCGTGACTTGTATCCCCAGTGCATTCTGGGGCTTGTAGTTCCCCTGCAGAGCATGTATATAATGGCCGCCGCAACTGTGAAGCCTCTGCGCATGGGCTAGACCTCTACAATGGCGGTGCCCAGCTTGGGCGCCTGCCGCGGAGCTCCAGAGTATGGAGCTCCCTCTACTGCCCTCCCGCCGACCGCTGCATCTCCCGACACCCCGCAGCCCCCACCGGAGGTGTCCCGATAGCCGTGCCCCTCCCGCAGCCCGGCGGTAAGAGGGGGACATGGCTACATCTACTTGAATATTGTTGTCTTACTTTTCATGGTAAAACCTATGGGATTAAACTTGAAAATCAACTAATATGTATATAACTTTGAAAGGAATCTTAAGACTGTTCAAATTATGTTACATGGCTGTGCTTTTACTTTGTTAAAACTCCAATATAATATATATTTTGTATGTGTCTGTTACAGGGAAAGTCATGTTACCCTGCACCACATGGTTTATACATGACTTACCCATGCCTCGAGCCGATCCCCTCCCCCCGAGACCCCAATAACCACAGAAAAAACTGTCACCGCTTTAATAATACAAACTTTTAATCAAAACATGATGCACATAATCATTAACCATATTAGGGACCCAGACAGACTGCTCTGTTACCATTAACCAAGAGCTCAAGGGATACCCTCAACTCGTGCCCACCCAGGCTGCACGGCACAATACATGCCATATGGATGGTCACCACATTCCGGTCACGCGAGCCGGTAATTTCACTGCCTTACCAAAACTTCCAATTATGAGCAAATACTGACTGAGTCCCCCCCCGTGTTACACTACTCTTGTCCCCACCAAAGTCATTTAGCCAACCTTAAACTGGCCTTGTGAGCCACCACCAGCCACTCCACCTTTTCTAGTGTGCCCTGCCATGTTAAGATCAAGATATCGTTCCCAATATTGGAAAGGTAAGCTCTAGCCTTCCAGAGCAAGACTCTAAGCTCACCCTTCAAGTCTACATGCCTTACTTGAATCCCTCCTAATGCCATCAAAGAGGCGGACATCACATTATTCCCCATACTTGGTGACCTTTCACCGTCGTGAAACTTCTGGCTCCTCGCCACTGCACCCTGCGTGACACCTCTGACCATATTATAAACACTGACCTAAAGCAAGTCCTCAAACCCCGCTATTGCTGAACAATTCTTCAAAACTCTTACAAACATAAAATGGACAAAGCAGCACTATCCTTATGTACACAAAGGAAGAGGCACCACCCCAGCGCCTACACAGCTGGAACTCCCCCACCTGCATTACTGGCCAGATCATACTGCCTTATAACCTCAGCAAGGAGAACCACATAACTGCTCCCGCCTGGTCCGTTTTTGAGCTTTAAATCCAAAATTGTACGGACTCGGCCACCCATTCTCCATCCTCATTCTGCAAACCCATACACCATTTTTAGATGCAATCACTACCGTACTCCGCTAATCTGCATAGCACCAAAAAATGCCAGAACAAAATGCCACGGTAAAAATCCTTGCATCAAACCATGAAAAACATGCTATCTCTGTTGCCCCCACTATCTTTTCTAGCATGGCTGCTGAAATTGGGGGTTCACTCATCCCTGGATCTAGCTACTCTCTTCCAACCTGCCACCACCCTGCCAATCATGAAAGTCTTTGGAAAATCTCTCTCTCCTTTAAAGTTTAAAAAAAATGGAGACCCCTGTCAAAAGCTTTTCCACAATTGGAGTTGAACACCCAACTTTCGTATAAGAACTCTCAGCAATCTAACCCTAACCACCTCTAACTTAACAGCATCCACTCCCCTCGCTCCCAAGTCCTCCACCAACTAGGCCGGCCATTTGTCCCAAGCTCTGGTGTATGCTGACCATGTACTCGGGCTACAGAACCCCGGCACCATCTCCCTCACTCCTGTGCTGCTTTCTGTCACAGCCTGGGTGGATATGGATTCCGTGCCGAGGCCACTCCAAGAACCAGCTCCTGGAATGCCGCAAACTGAAAATGAGTAAGGACATCTGCTATCCTGCTTTCCAACCCTGGGACCTGCCTCGTTCTAAACCATATGTTACAGTCCAAACATCTCAGGACCAACAGTCTACATCTGCATCACATCAAAGGAGGACATCCTTTGGCACAGCTGAAGGACAGTTAAAAGGTGTGAGCCATTTGCTGCCATTCGCTGGTGTTTGGTAATGATAAAGCTACTCTATTTAATTTCACCACACCTCTCTTTTCTCAAGTAGAGAATATATAAAGCCCAGAACATGCTGCTGAAAGCAATCCCGGGGCAGCCAGCAGGTAGGTCATATCTGCATCACAGGTCTGGGAGGAGATCGTCTGATAAGGGCTTGTGTTCTTTTAAAGCAGAAAAACATGTGAGATTTTATATAGTTTTTTTTATCAATTCTGTAGTATTATAATACTTACTGTATTTTTTCAAAAGTTATTATTCAAAACTTCTATGCAATTTTTAATGAGTTTTAAAACATCATTTGATCTTTAGCAGGTTTTAGCCACCTCCCCAGCAGTGCAAGACTTTGCAAAACTTTCCTGTTTGGGATAATTTGTTGCAAATATTCCCAGCAGTTTGAGCTGCAAACTGTAATACTAGATAATGTTACCTTAGTAATATAAGGATACATTGTAGCTGCTGAGTTACAATGACTGAAGCAGCCATTATTTTAGGCACACAATCGGGATTGTTACAGATTTATTACAGGAGCACCAAACGATTGCCAGCTTAGGTAAGAATGTAGAATTATACATTGCCACATGCTTTATATATGCAAATAATAAAAGAAAAGCACAAAAGCGTTGGAAATGTAGTATAGCTGCTTTAAAGCAGTCACAAAATTGTTTTTTTTAAAAAAAATCAAAGATCCTTGTAGCTGCTACAATCCCTAAAAGTATAATGTATATAACAAAGGGATTTTTAGAAAGGTATACAGCAGAAAAGTTTTTGAAAGTCAAATAATTATTGACGAAGCTGATAAATTTTGAGACTTCAAGGGTAATATGTATATGAGGGTGATATTTGTCATAATACGGATGACACAATTATATATTTATATATATCTATATATAGATATATAGATATATAGATATATAGATATATAGATATATATATGTGTGCTCATTTGCATGTCATTTCCCAGAATCCCTTGCTGCAGTGGAAGTGCTGTGTGCTGGGTGATAATGGGGAAAGGCGGGGTTGCAGAGCTGCCTAAGACATGCAGATGAGCATTCAGTTGTATTTACATTAATATATATATATATATATATATATATATATATAGAGAGAGAGAGAGAGAGAGAGAGCGAGAGCGAGAGCGAGAGCGAGAGCGAGAGCGAGAGAGAGAGAAAGAGAGAGAGAGAGAGATATGATACAATACAGAAAAAACACTGCACAATCCTATAATATAAACTCAATAATTGCAATTTAACCAAATGTATCGGAAGGTAATAACCCTTACAATCTACCTGTCCCTATTCCAACCTGCTGCCTTTAGGTCCACAGCTCCACAGTAGCTTTAAATTGTAGATACGACAAGAATGACCTAGGCCCAAAGGGAAAAAAGAGAAGAGAACATAGGGTAGTATGTACTGGTAATTGACACCTTAAATGGTAAGATATGCACTCACAGAATAATAGTTTATAAAGGGCTTTTTATCCACCCTGGGATCTGGATCGTATGACGATCTCTCACTCTTCGCAGAGCTTCTTGTTCCAAACAACCATATAGAGCTGCTCCAGGATTCCAATAGCCTGTCCTGTGTCTCACAGGTATATCATGTACATATAGGGAAGTAAAAACACAAATATAGTGTAATACAATTTTATTTAAAAAACTTTAGTATACCAAACCAGATGGACTGTCTAGTCCTTTGGAAAATACTACCTGATTCAACACTCGCAATTAATTTGCAGTTAATCTTTGCCAGTGTACACAGATTTGTTTAGTCTCAAATTATAGTGTACAGACTTTGGGATATCGTACCCTAAAAATCTTCCAACCGAATTTAACATGCAAAGTGCAAGGAGATAAGATGAAATTGCTGTATGTGACATGCAGGGCAATACATTTTTATACTAATGGAGGGAACAAGATAGGGTCATAATTGAAGATGATTTCATATAATTTTTCATTTTTGGTGCTTAACATTCATCATAAAATGATTATTCCTCTATACCAAAATGTATGAAAAAAAATAAGTAGCCCATTTTTAAACTGCTAGGAATGTCTGGGTAGTCTTAGCAAAGAATATCATATGAGATTGGGGCAAATGAACCTTTTCCTAAACAATATGATTCACCTCCAAACTAGAATCATGAGAGCAAAAAAATAAAAGATAAACACACATGCAAATTCAATAAAAGCCGACATTTCATTATTATTACCATTTGTTATTACTTGTATCATACAGCATAAAGCCAGGTACATCTTCAACTATTTATAATACTTTATTGTAACTGGGGTTTTAGTTATATATTTTTGCCAAGTATCCATTTTCATGGAGATAAACCTCTCTGACTTGCCATTCATTTTTAGAGTTCTTCTACCATGTACTGCATTGTATTCGAAAGAACAATACGGGATCAGCTGATACCTATTCTTGAAAGCTTACAATATAAATATTAATAAATAGAGGGCTCCGCTAATCTAGAAAGCAGTAACAAACTCGTCTCTTATTAAAAGGTTGTGTGTATATTGTGTGTAATATATTTTACAATTCAGTATGTAATGTTCAGGGTTATTTTTTTATACAAGGGACAATGCTACTTTTAGATTATTAATTAAAAAAATACTTGCAGCAGGGAGCACAGTTTTAACCCTACTATGAGCATATTAATTATTGAAAGAACACAAAAATAATCCACCTGAATTGAGCCCAGATATTTAATTTATAAGAAGAGAGATCAGGAGTTTTTATTCTGTTATAAGATTCACTCTCAGTGGGGTAGTAGAGATGGATGAACCAGTTCAAATCCGTTCCCAGGACATTCCTGGATTATTTAGACCAAATTCGTCACCCCACTAAAATCCACCTGCGGATTGAGCATTAACAAATCTGTGCGGAACAATCCAAATTTTCCATTGGATAAGATCCGGACAGATTTTTAGAATCCGATCCGCAGATTCCACGATCCGTAACCTGATTGTTCAAAATCCACACACGGGAGAGAGAGAGAGAGATTTCTTCCCCTCCCCTCCCCCCACCCCCTCCATCCTTGATTAATCTGTGTCTGAATTTGTAACAATCCGGCCATAGATTTCTGATTGCCACCTAAAGAAAAAAGAAAAAAATCCAAACCTGTGGATTTTCTTTTTTGGGACTGATCTGTGAAAATCCACGGACCAAAGGAATGATCAGAGACAGATCCAAATCTGCAAAATGAGAATCTCTAGGGGGAAGTTGATGAATGGAAGATGCCACAACTAGCAGGGCACATATTGTTTATTACCTGTTTTTAAACTGGCATCCTCACGTGAAAGTGAACTCTGGGGATCTGAGAATAGAGAGAGTTGAGAGATATGTGTGATAGAGACACATCCTATAACACATTCTATTTATGCTTAATTGCCTAAAATCATAATTTCACATTTTCTTCACACATTAGTTGCCCCCATAAACATTTAAGGGGTCATATTCTAAAAACAGTATAATATTCAGAAACTGCAATAGTTGGGTAGCATACGTTTTTAAGTTAAGGATCACCTATTTACATGCATCCATCAACTAACCCACAGATAGTACATCCCTATTACATACATCAGTTTTCCCAATAGACTTCATTGGTAGCATTCTATAACCTAATTCCAAATCTGAATCACAGGGAGATAAAGTCACAGGGAGACAGTAACTTATCCAAGATCACAAAGTGCTGATGCCATGAACTGAACCAGGGTCCCTTGATTCAAACTGTCTTTACTCACTGTAGTCACCCTACACACAACAGGTCTGTCATAACCCTCAACAGTATATCACTTTTATAAGTTATGTTCACACTTTTACATTAGTTGCACTGATAGACTCCAATTAAATTACCTTCTTAAAAGACAAGATAGCCCAGTTACACCCAACATTTGTCTCCATAGATTCCAACAGAAATCCCCCTCTAAAAACCTCCTGGATGTCAATATATTGAGAGATATGACGCTACTTTTTCTTACTATGCTGCAAATTGTAACACTCTTCTATCCTTCGTACCTTTTTCCATTCTCTGCAGCAATGGGTAGAGTAACACTCCTGAAGCTGTGGGCCTTACTAGCGATCCTATGTGGTGAGTACTATTACTACAGCTCAACCCCGTTAAAACGTGATCCGTTACAACGCGGATCCGCTTATAACGCGATGCAAGCGTGGCTCCCAATTTTCATATTTATGAATACTTTACAACACGATTATTGGTATATTAAATACTTTATTGTTCAAAGCATACAATTGTACATTATTTCTAACGCGATCCACTAATAACGCAATGTGATTCTTTGGACCCAAAGCACGGTGTTATAAGAAGGTTGAACTGTATTTATCTTTTAATATCAGACAGTATATTTAACCCTTTACCTATTCAGTGTCACCCAGATCTGTAATACATTGCAACCTCACCCTAGGTTTCTGTGTATATTGACATAAGCATGGTTGCAACTCTGGTTCAAATGCCTAACTTTATTAAAGTAATCCCAGAGGGAAAGGGCATTAGCTTGCCATTAAGGCCCAGGGTGGAAGAGTTTGCGTCAGTCCTTTAACCCAAATGGGCAACTTGGGCCAGATAGTGCCCTGTCCTTAGAGGATCATTACTACCATGGGCTATTTTTTCCAATAATAAACAAAACTTTATGGGCCATCCATCCCCTACTCCATTGCTCCTCCAACCCAACCCACCTCTAGACTTTCCAACTGCTCCTCCAGATCTCTTCTCCCATCCCCCCTCTCCTTTGCGCCTCCAACCCACCTCTGGACTGTGCACCTGCTCCTGGCGATGGGCTGGAGGATCGGGTGAAAAGTCCAGAGGTGGGTTGTTTTGTAGGAGCAAAGGAGCAGGGGGATGGATGGTACATAAAGATGTTTTAATTATTATAAAAAAATAAATGGGGAACGACATGAGAAGTGCAAATCTGCCGACATTCGATTCACCGATCTCTCGATCGAACTTTCCAAGAAGCTTGAAAAGCCATCTATTGTAAATTAAACTTTTGGTGCCAACAGTTCTAGCGAAATGGCCCACATAGGTCACAATTCTTTATTTTGCTTTTTGAAAGTGGTGAAATAGCAGACGACAACTTTGACCATTTTGTTTTTTGTAATGTTCGATTGAACTTCGAATGGGAAAGTAATCTAAATTAATAGAACATGCAATACCCATATTTGAATCCTGTCTCATACACCCTTTGCTGTGTCATTCTCCCTTTGCTATGTGTATTTTAGTATATGCAACTGACATAATCCTAGCTAATTCCCATATTTGAATCCTTTCTCATTTACCCTTTGCTATCTTATTCACCCCTTAAATTAATTCAGCTATCACACCTAAGCAGGGAACACCTTATGTAGAAAAACCATCTGTTTTAATGTGCCTGACATGTGCAATTAAGCAGGCTGAACTTAACTGTCAGGTGACTTCTTAGGCCCATATAACCACAGACATAGCAGCCCTAGCTGTCTGCAGCCCATGCCCAAGTAGCACATTGTAAGTAGCAAGAAAACTAGAGTTTAAAAGGGGGTTCAAAAGGAGTGAACAAGTGGACAACACCTACTGGCACTGAATCCTGGATTTGATCTATGCTGGAAAGGAGGATATCATCTATCCCAGACTGCACGTGTCAGCACTAAACTGTTGCTGTGATGCCACCTCTACTATTTATATTTGCTATTTCCTCACTTCTTTTTAAATTATGCACTTCTTTCTACCAGCCTCATTAGGTCTCTAACTATATTCATATATCTCCATCTCTACTTCCTTCACCACTTCTCAGTTCACATGAACTCCTTTCTTACCTGCACCCTCTGTCACTACAAAGCTATACCCCCTGAACTAAATCACACCCCTACAAATTAGCCTCACACATTCTCTTTCTATCCATGTTTCTCCTCCTTGAGATATCTCTCCCAATCCTGGTCCCTGCCTTATTTCTACATGCTCTCGTCCTCGCCTGCCAAATGCAACTTTTACTCCTTCTGGTCTCAACCCCTCCAACCTCATACCAACCCTCCCTCCTCTCTCCCTTTCTCTTTTGCCCTTTGGAATGCTCGCTCCCTTTCTAACAAGTTCCTCTCTGTGCATGACTTCTTTCTCTCTCACTCTCTGCTCCTATTTGCCATAACTGAGATCTGTCTCACTCAATCTGACTCTGTTCTGGAAGCTGCCCTCTACTATGGTGGCCTTTCTTTCTCCCACACTCTGCGCCCTGATGGCAGGGATGGAAGTTTGGGGCTCCTGCTCTCCTCTCTCTGCCGTTACCATACCCTTCCTATTCCTCCCTCCCTTACTTTTCCCTCCTTTGAGGCTCACACTGTCCAAATTTTCTCTCCTCTCCCTGTTCATGTGGCGGTCATCTATTGCCCACCTACCGCTACTCATCCCACTTCTGCCTTTCTCTCTCACTTTGAATCCTGGCTCTCTTTCTTTTTCTCCTCAGACTCCCCTGTTCTTCTCCTTGGGGACTTCAACTGCCATATTGATGTACCCTTTCTCCCTTGGGCTTCCTGCTTTCTCTGTCTAACCTCTTCTTTTGGCCTTCAACAGGGGACTGCAGCCAGCACCCACAAGGATGGCCACTACCTAGACCTGGTTTTCACTAAAAACTTTTCTCTCTCTTATTTCTCTATTTCCCCATTTCCTCTCTCTGACCATCACTTCATCTCATTCTTTCTCTCTCTCGCTTCTCCCTTTCTCCACCTCCATTTACCCCTCGGTTCTACAGAAACCTGCTGTAACGCGTAGCTCAACACAAACGAGGCGCGACCGCAGGGCTGAGGTAGGGATTGGTACAGAACGCCGACCACAACCGCAAGGGTGATTCTAGAGTGTAGGATAGTCTTGCAGGCCGGATCAGGGAAATAGAAGACAGCGTAAACGAGGTACTTGCCGGTCTAGGAGAATAGAGTAGCGGATTGTTGGGGTGCGTAGCTGGAGTCAGGATTGGAGAGCGTAGAGTAGTCGTAGAGCCAAAGCCAGGGTCAGTGCAGGAGAGAGCAGCGTCGTCATATTCCAATGCCAGGGTCGGTATAGGAAAGAGTAGAGTAGTCATATCCATAGCCAACGGTCAGCGCAGGAGAGTAACTCTAGGTAAGCTCCAGGCAGGGTCAGGGAGCAAGTTACAGGCAGACAGGCACAAGTAGTGAATAACAGCATCACACAAACTGGAGTTATGCTCGGCAATGACTGAGAGTTCTGAGAGCATATTTCAAGGACCTCCCACCAATGGGAGGCAACCAGGAAGTGGTGCTGCGGTTCTGAATAGACTGCTGGATCATGCAGGTGCGTCCTATTGCACAGCCAATTGCGACCGCATTGAGTGTGCGCCACGCGCAACCCACGCAACACGTAGGCGACCTGGTCGCACGCCGTCATCACACGCCACGACACCCGTGCCAGTATGGGGGCAGAGACCAGAGGTGGGGCCCGCGGGAACAGAGGCGGAACGAGGAGCACAACCGCGCCGGGTAATCCTGACATCAGGACGGGGGCGGGACCAAGGGGCGGAGACCACAGACTAACGGGGAGATGGCGCACCACGCACGTGCCGAGCATCAAGGCCGGAGGAACGGGAATGTGCCCTGCGCCCAGAACAGAAGAGGCCGATGGGGCCCGCGCAGTACCCGCGCGTCGCGTGTAAGTACCACCACTAGGTTGCCCCTCTTGATTGCCATGGGGATCAGGTAGGCGAGTAAAGGTTAAGGGAGCAGTAGCACCAGAACGGCAAATCCTCACACCTGCGCTCTATTAACCTACCAGCCTCTGATTCCACTTTACTCTCCTCCCTCTCCTCTCTCAGTTCTGCTACAGACCCTGACAACCTGGTCAGGATCTACAACTCTGCCTTATCCTTTTCTCTTGATCTACAAGTCCCGCTTTCTCTCTGCTGTCCTCGCCCTTCTAACCCCAGACCCTGACTAAATTCCCACACGCGCAGGCTGCGTTCCTCCACTCGTTCCTCTGAACACCTCTGGAGAAAATCTCACACTCTCGCAGACTTCCTTCACTACAAATGTATGCTATCCTGTTTTTTCAACTCTGCCCTCTCTTAAAGCTGCAGTTCAGGCAATATCCTGCATGTGTGTTTTTTTTTAATAAATCAGTTCTGTAGTAAGAAAAAATACTTTTAGCATTTTCTGTTTAAAAAAAAACAACTTTGAAAGACCAATTTTCTGTATTCTATTTTAACAAGCATGCTTGTTCCTATAGCAACGATTTACATTCCCCATATTTAAAGATGTCGCCAAACTTTGCCGATCAATAGACAGAGAACGAATTGACCGGCAGCTACAGTATGCAGTTCTTTAGGTAATTAGAGATTGCTCACATTAAACTATTGAAGTAAAAAATAAATTAAAAAAAAAAAAAAAAAGACTGAACTGCAGCTTTAAGCTAAATAAACATACTTTTTTTCATTAATCAACACGCACAAGTCTAACCCATGTCGACTCTTCTCTGTCTTTGAAAATCTACTCAAACCACCCTCAGCTGTCTCTTCTTCCTCCATCTCACCTCTGGACTTTGCTGACTATTTTAAGGAAAAGATGGAATCCATACATCAGAACATCCCCTCTGTTTCCTCCTCCCATCCTACACCGCTTCCTAACTCTGCCTTCCTTGACTCTTTTTCCACTGTCTCAGAGTTGGATGTGAAAAGCAAAATTATCAATATTGGCGCTCAAATTATCTATGTGCAACAGAAAATCAGTGCAATAGTGAAAAAACAACAGTTAATATACAAACACATATGATGAATGCTGCTGTGACCCGGTGGTGGGATCGCTCTCTCAATCCCATGTGAAGTAGATGAAGTGTTGATCGTTGGGAAGCGCAAACATGTGAAAATAGAAAAAATATTCTGATGCTGCAATATTGTTGGAATAAAAAGTGGAGATGTTTTCTTAAAATCTATAAGTAGAATAGTCACAAATGTGAGGTGGAATAAGTACACGTAATGGTATCTTTCAGTGATATTCTGCCAGTTGCGGTGAGAGTAGATGTTAACCTCAATATAAGTATGCACTCGGGTACCTTAAGTAACCAAAAGAAAACCGGACATAGTGCAGACTGTATACAAATATTTATGTGGAGTAAGTAAAATACAATGCACTCACATGATAAAAGATAATAACAAGCATTTAGATCTCACAATTGGATCTCGGCTGCAGGATTAGTAGACTCTCTGCTTCCCCTGTGATCTGCCTGTCTGCATGGTGTGCGTCTCACGGTTGCGTTTCAGCGATACCGGAAGTGACGTCAGCAGGATCCAAGGTTCTGGTCAGTTGTGAGATTCGTTTGTCAATGATCAACACTTCATCAGAGTTGGATGTGTCACTGTTGATCTCCTCTTGTCCCTCCACCACTTGCCCTATTGACCCCATTCCCTTCCATCTCCTAAAACCTCTTGCTCCTACTATAATACCTACACTCACACACATTTTTAACTCGTCCCTCTACTCTGGTACCTTTCCATCTTCCTTCAAGCATGCTACAGTTATACCATTACTCATAAACAGAACGCTTGACCCTACCTGTCTTTCAAACTATCAACCTGTCTCCCTCCTACCTTTTGCCTCAAAACTCCTTGAACATCTTGTATTATCTAGCTTGCTCCACTTTCTCAACATCCATTCTCTCCTAGACCCTCTACAATCTGGCTTCCGCACTGCTCACGCCACTGAAACAGCTCTCACTCAAATAATTATTGACCTCCATGCTGCCAAAGACAGAGGTCATTACACTCTGCTCATATTACTCGACCTCTCTGCAGCATTAGAGACCATAGACCATCCTATTCTCCTTCACATTCTCCATACTCTTGGTATTCGTAACAAAGCTCTATCCTGGATCTCCTCTCCCATTGTACTTTCAGTGTCTCTTCTGCTAACACCTAATATTCTATCGATCTCTCTGTGGGGGTACCCCAGGGCTCTGTCCTGGGACCTCTTCTCTGCACACACTTTCTCTAGGTGACCTAATCACATCTCTTAGGTTTAAATAACCCCTCTATGCTGACGACACACAACTTTACTTTTCAACCCCCGTCCTTACACCTGCTATACAGACCAAATTTTTTTAATGTATCTCTGCGATATCCTGGATGGCCATCCACCGACTTAAACCTAACATGGCAAAAACAGTGCTCCTCAAATCTCCTCCCAAATCTGGCCCTATTACTTCCTTCCACATTACTGTTGGAAGTATGATCATTCACCCAGTAGCCCAAGCACGATGCCTAGGGGTCGCATTCGACTCCTCTCTCACATTCTCTTCTCACATTCAAAATGTTTCTAAAGCCTGTCGCTTTTTCCTCCGCAATATAACAAAGATACGCCCTGTCCTCTGTTGCTCCACTGCTAAAACTCTGACTCAGGCCCTCATTCTCTCCTGTCTCGATTACTGCAACCTCCTACTATCCAGCTTTCCTGCCTCTCACCTGTCTCCCCTACAATCTATCCTAAACGCTGCTGCCAGAAACACTCTACGCTTTCCGAAATCTGTCTCAGCGTCTCCCCTGCTGAAATCACTCTCATGGCTTCCGATCAAATCCCGCATCTCGCACTCAATTCTCCTCCTCACTTTTAAAGCTTTATACTCTTCTAGCCCTCCTTACATCTCAGCCCTAATTTCTCGCTATACACCATCCCGACTCTTGTGTTATGCGCAAGGATGTTTTCTCTCTACCCCCTTTGTGTCTAAAGCCCTCTCCCGCCTTAAATCTTTCTCCCTGACTGCCCCACACCTCTGGAATGCCCTTCACCTCAATACCCAACAAGCACCCTCTCTATCCACCTTTAAGACCCACCTTACGACACACTTGCTTAAAGAAGCATATGAGTAGCACCGTGGCTAATACTATACACATGATACATAAAGCTTGGCCCCTTGCAGACGCACTTAGCCAAATGCCCTCCCACTTCCTCTGTACGTTCTTCCTACCTACCAATTAGATTGTAAGCTCCTCCGAGCAGGGACTCCTCTTCCTAAATGTTACTTTTATGTCTGAAGCATTTATTCCCATGACCTGTTATTTGTTTTATTTGTTATTTATATGATTGTCACGTGTATTACTACTGTGAAGCGCTATGTACACTAATGGCGCTATATAAATAAAGACAGACAATACAATACCCGGTGACCTTTAGTGTTAGGTGAACATGTTGCTAACTTTTGGATGAAAGCAAACTTTTTCGCTCAACCTAAAAGGGGGAAGTTAGCAAAGTTTGCACATCTCTAAACTTGAAAACCACAGACCCAATAATTGAAGCATTTGCATTAAAACATGTCATGACATTGCTCATATTTCTCCATCTGACTTCCCATCAAATCGCTTGCTAATGCAAGCAGAGGGAATTAGTTACAAATATATTTTACCCTAACTGTAGTATTATTCTATGTGGATCATTTGTCACAATCTCCCAGCTGCACATCAAGGGCAACAAACAGTACCAGATTTTATTTTTTTAAAAATCCAATTTTTTTCAATTAGACTTTTATTATTATTGTGCAATATTTTGCCCCCAGATAGCCCCAGTTTGCATTGACACATACTAGCGTATTTATTAAAGTTTCCAGGCTGCAAAACTGGGGCAAAACCAGTGCAAAACAACAGCCCCCCATAATTATCAAAGGAAAGGAATTCCTTATAAAGCAATGAGATAAATCTGATGCATTCTTTTTCACTGGGTTTGCCCCAGTTTTGAAATCGTGTGACTTTAGTAGATAATTCCCACAGGAAGCTGCACAAAGTCTCCCAGTGTCAGTATTATCACAGGGGCGATAACACCGCAGAAAAACATCCCCGAGGAAATCAAGGGGATTGTTTTTTCTTTGACAAATATGGCAGGCTTTTCTTACACCCATACTGGCTCAGCTTTGTGGTAAGGAGAATTGTACCCCTGTATCTGTATTTAGCTCTGTTTCACTGCTGCTCTCAGGCAGCTCTGGCACTATAGGCCATGGGCGTTATTTTCTAAAGTCTCCCGGCTGCAAAACGGGGACCAAGTCTTTATCAAATTTATCAAAGCAAAAGCTCTCATTGCATTCAATGGGATTCCTTTTCTTTTAATATGGCTCTGTTTTTTGCACCGGTTTTCGCCTACTTTTGCAGCTGGGAGTCTTTAGTAAATAACCCCCATGGCCCCCCAGTGTTACCCATATCTATTAAGCATTGCAAAGTCGTAAGGTGCCTTTGGCCCGTTCCAGTGATTGTCTGTCTTGCAATGTGTCTGTGATATTCCAGTCCTGGCCCTCAGCACGAGCACTTCTGATATTGCACTTTTATTTTGATCTGCATTTCGAGTTCTGACTCCACCACACGTACTTCTTTTAGCCGTGTTGCCCCCTCTGCTTGACTTGTGCAGTGTTGATTATGTTGCTCCTCCCTTCATTTTTTAACACCCCCACACCCATAAATAAACACACAGACCATATCATCTTTTTGGGTGACAAAAGGCTACAGCAATATATTCTTATTACAGCATGTTGACACTGAGATTACATTCTCAGACGCCCTGGTCCCTGCCAACTAGTAACAATGGAAACGTACATCACAACACCATGCCAGTCACCAGCTGTCCCACTTACCAGCTCGGTGAGCACACCACCATTTTACCACAACAGTAACACCTACAAACATATTGATGGATTGATTGAACGGGCTAAAGACCATAGATTGAAAAACATTGTTGCTCGATGACAGAATTAAACATGTATTGAATAGGTTACCCATGATTGTTCAAGGTTTAATCCTATGTAACCAATGTGACCATATGTCACCACTGTCAGAATAATTATATTTTTATTGTGACAGTCATACTAACACAATATGCTGGAGGGATGAGCTTATGTGTGTTTCCAGCATACAAGCTAGTAACCTCCTGCTAGAGAACTACTCTAATTAAGAGAACTGCTGCTAATTAAGCAGGAAGGACTCCTGGGAGATTGAGGTTTAAAAAGACAGGAATAAACCTGCACAAGTGAATTAGTTTTTCCCCAGGAAGGTAGAGAAACTTCGCCCAGCTAGGAAGAACCCTGGCTGTTGCTCTGGTCCTCCAGCACTGCGAGGAGCTCTGCTGCTGGGACCAGCTGGGACCCAATCCCAGGATAAAAGACTGCTACGAGCTGGACACAGCCTTCTCCCTGGAACCGGCGTTCCTGAAGGACTGAAGGAGCGACACAGAGATCTGTTGCAATTCAGATAAGAAACTTTCTTATTGTACTTTGTATGTGGCGCACTTGTTTTGGGGCGGATAACCAGATTAGCTGGCTGCCCGGTAGAAAGGGCTGAAGCTAAAGAAGTTTAGTTAGATTCCCTAACGGGAGGAGGTGTTTATTTTATTATTTGGTTTTCTTAAAGCGACAGTACCCTGATGTTCATTTGCCTGGTGGATAATAAAACCACTATAGTTAAGTTTCACACCATGTCTTAGCATCTTACTGACCCTGCCGCAAGGTCGTCCTGCCACAGGTGGGGTTGCATTGGGATGCTATGCCTCTGGGGATTCAGTAGATGAAGATGTGTTAAGGTAATGAACCCAAGCAGAAAACCATCATTTTAATTTTGCTGAAGCAAGTGAATTTGCAGCTAGCAAGTGCTGTGTGTAAAGTTTGCCCCGTCGGGTATGAAAAGATTGCTGTGCTGTGTAAAGCTAACGCCCTAAGCAATGTGCCGAGTGTCAAGTTCGCCCTGTCGGGTATGAAAGAAAGTGAAAATGGATTTTTGCAAAGGTGTTGCCCTAAGAAGAACCAAGAATGTTCAAACATTGTAAAGCAAGTACAACTCACGTGTGTTGTATAAAGTCTGCCCCGTCGGGTGTGAAAAAAAAACAGGGTTTTAAAATTGCCGCTGTCAAATGTCAGTTTTGCAATGTACATAATCATACAAAACAGTGTCCCTTCAGGCCATACGATGATGATGATGACGACGACTCATACGTGGCCCCAGGAAGAGAGCCGCACCCGCAGATGAAAGCTGCAGAAGTGACAATCGTCCAGAGTGCAGGACCTCATAACCTTGGAGTCGGTGACCAGGAATTTGGAGATGTGTCGGCTAGAAGAAAATCAGGTGACTTTCTAAAGGATTCAGTATGTTGGGCCTTTCAGGAACCAGGTCACCTGGGAGAAGTGTATCCCCAAAGTCTCCAAATTAAACCATTGCAACAAATGGGGATGTCCCTACACCAGACCGAGATGAGCTACAGCCCAGAGCGCCTGGCGCAATCATCCCAGGAATGACGACTAGACTAGGGATGACAAAGGTTACCGCTACTGCCAGATACAGAGAGCTGAGCGAATCAGAGAAAATGAGTACCGACTGGAAACTGTACTATGAGATGTCAATGAAAGAGATACACCTCCTCAACATAGAGCTGAAAAAAGCACGCCATGAGGTCCACGCTCTCTGCACAGAGGTCTGTGAATTGAAGGATGCTGAGGAAGAGATCCTGATTCACTTAGAGACTCTAAAAAGGGCAAATACAAATCTGAGACAGAAAAATTCAGACTTGACTGACCAGGTCAGTGAAGGAGATAAAAAGCTTCACCAAGTAGAAAAAGTGAAGAACCAATTGATCCATGGAAAGTTAGAAGTGTGGGAAGCAGTACAGAATGCAGATAGGGAGCTGCAAGAAGAACGTGTCTCCCGGGAGTGGCACACACAAGCAACGCACCTAAGGCAGAGCCAGATGCAAGTGCTGCGTGCAAGTCTGCAAGATGCCAAGTAGAAGCAGAAAGTTCTACAGGAAGCAAGTGTCCAGGCTGCTAACCAAGTACAAGCGCTACAGGAATGGTTGGGTACCCAGTATGTCCCCACAGAGCAAAATGAAGAGCTGAAGGCCACGCTGAGCATCACCAGAACATCGCTGGAAGGTGGAGCTTAGATGCCAGGTGACTCTGTATGAGAGGGAGCGGGAAAAGATCCAGAAAATGGAGCAAGAGCTGGAGAAGCAGAGAGGTTGTCCCCTCCCCCTGAGTAAGTACGCCCGTGAGAAAGAGGCATGGAAAACGCAAGCAGCGGTGACCCTAAAGTTGAAGTCAGCAGAGCTCCAAAGTAGGAGGGGAGAATTGCATCATGCACTCAAGAAACAGAGGTCTCTCGTTGATGAATTGGACCTGCTGGAAAAAGAATAAAGCATTAGGACACTTCAGAAACACTACAGAGCGTTTATCCAAGGAAGGATGGCGAGAGAAAGCTATTTGCATAAACGCTCCGTGACTGTCACCATACAGTCCGCCTACAGAGGGAGTAAAGCTCGTCTGCTGTTTTACCAGAATAACGCAGCCCAGGTCATTCAGTCATTCTGGTGAATGAGGCAGCAAAGAAAGAAGTATCAATACTTCAAGGAATGTGTGATTCTACTACAGTCAAAGGTTAGGAAGTACAAGCAACAAAGATGCTACCGGGACGTGAGACAAGCTGCTAGAGTGGTTCAGTCCGGATATCAATCCTACCTCCTAACCAAGCAAGCTACGCGTGCTTATAAGCTGTTGCAATGCTGTTGCAGTAGGACAATTTTCTATAACGATGGCGTCACTAATAAGAATAGGACGTAAAGGTGTCCCCGTTCGTACGTGGGGAAAAGCGTCACTGGAGGTCCAGTGATACTCCCGTCGGAGTAAGTTAATGAGTCAAGAAAGAAAGGCCCAAATCTTCAAGTCTGGTGACTGTGGAAAAGAGGTGCCAAGAGGTGCACTAGTGGTGGTGAGAACTCTGCTAGAGTTGAAGACAAGTTTGTAGACTGTGAAAGAGAAGTGCTATGGAGTGCATTTGGAGTTGATGATAACTCCGCAAGAGATGAAGACAAGTCTGTCGACTGTGAAAGAGAAGTGCCAGGTGGTGCACTTGGAGTTGATGAGAACTCCACCAAAATTAAAGTACTGGAGCTAAATGATGCTGAGCCACACATAAATCGTCATGCGAGTGACACGAACGAGGAGATCACGTGACACGTGGAAGTACTCAATGCTAAGCAAGGGAAAGAAGATGTATCTAAATACCAGTCTTCAGGCCCAGAAGGCCTGGGAATCGCCCCAAAGGAAAAATGCCTGAATTGGAAGTCAAGAAAAAAAAAACGGGGGTGACGTCGTACGTTTATGACAAAGATGCTGGTGCACGGGAATGGTGCACGGGCCGCTCGACAGGACAATGTTACGCTGGGGAGGGGGATATGTGACAGAGTCACTAACAAAGTATGGTAGAGGGAGGAGCATACAAGCTAGTAATCTCCTGCTAGAGAACCACATGCACCTGCAGCTAATTAAGCAGGAAGGACTCCTGAGACACTGCGGTTTAAAAAGGCAGGAAGTAACCTGCACAAGTGAGTTAGTTTTTCCCCAGTAAGGTAGAGAAACTTCTCCAGGCTAGGAAGAACCCTGGCTGTTGCTCTGGTCCCCCAGCCCTGTGAGGAGCTCTACGGCTGGGACCAGCTGGGACCCCAATCCCAGGATAAAAGACTGCTACGAGCTGGACACAGCCTGCTCCCCGGAACCGGCGTTCCTGAAGGACTGAAAGAGCGACACAGAGACCCTGGGATAGGAATCCCCTACAAAACAGATAAGCCATAAATAAGACTGTTAAGACTGTAATGTTAAAAGACTGTTTGCTGCTGCAATTCAGATAAGACATTTTCTTATTGTAATTTGTATGTGGAGCACTTGTTTTGGGGTGTATAACCAGATTAGCTGGCTGCCCGGTAGAAAGGGCTGAAGTTGAAGAAGTTTAGTTAGTTTCCCTGACGGGAAGAGGTGTTTATTTTATTATTTGGGTGTCTTAATGCGACAGTACCCTGATGTTCATTTGCCTGGTGGATAATAAAACCACTTTAGTTAAGTTTCACACCGTGTCTTAGCGTCTTACTGACGCTGTCGCGAGGTCGTCCTGCCACAATATGTTAAAGGTGCAGTTCTAAGTGCTGATTTCACATAATTGTATGTCGTTTCTCACATTAAATATGTGTATCAATACAATATGCAAACTGACAAATGATTAGCTACATTGCAGATCGATCAGTTGTCCTGTAATCGATCGCTTGGTCGTGTTATTTAATTCATTTATTGCACAGCATTGTGGTAAATGTTGGCTAAAATATTATAGGACTGGACAATTACTAGATACATTTTGTGCATTGCTAAAGAGAGACCGGGGATCAAGAGGCAGAGACAATCACAAGAGGAAGGGGCTGTCACTTTGCTAATGCTTTCTACATTTTAAACATTCAAAATGTTATTGAAAAATGTATGGTATGTTTTAATTTTACATGTGTAAGTATTTTGACAAAGCACATAAATATTTTTTTCTTTTATACACACGTATGATATTGTTTAAACTGCACCTTTAAGACGTTCCGATAGAAATATCCAACGAGCCTTCTGAAAGAAAATATTAATGTAGCCCCTATAGAAATATTACATAAACAAGTGATACTTTAACCCCTTCATATACTAAGAGGTGACACAACAAGGTCCTAAAGTTCAACGCTTATATTTATTCAAAATCATACTTTTCAAAACCACGGCATCACAACTACAAAGCAATACGTGTCAGCTCCAAAGACTCCCAGGCGTAAAACATATCTGTAAAAACTGCATTTATTTTTCTAAATCCCGTCTCAATGCTTCTCTGCAGTTTCTCACTACCCTCTTGCCAACTTTTTCTTGAGACACGATTTTGAGAGGAAATCTCAATTCTAGAGTTGTGATAAGCCTCAATAAGCTAATCAGGGCTACTAGAATACCACGAGTTTGAAAAGCTGACGATAAGTGGTGATAAGTGGCTTATTGCCGCGCAATTGGTGATTTATTTTTCTGACAAAAAAAATTGCCAAAGAGCTTTGACTTAACATAGCTTACTGAATAGCAGTAGGCTTTTTTTGGCGATAAGGTAGCGATAAGTGACTTATCGGAGCTTAGTGCATAGACACCTATGTATAAAATAGTTCTGTCTACTTTTCATTTGTCGATGCAATAAGCCTCCATGTTTGTCTAGCCTCAAGGAACAACAGGGGACATTTTTAACTGATACAATTATAAATAACCTGTCTTGTCTTGGGCTCTCATTTCAGGAATCTGCTCAGCAGGTCCACTGGGAAAGGAGTTTGTTACCGTCTTTATGCAGAACTATCAGCGAAATAACAGCAATGCAAACCTCCAGTTAATTATGTCCAGTTTTTCCTCCCCTACTTCTGTAATTGTAACGGTGAACAAATCCAGCTTCAAGAAGGTCTTGTCTTTGAACGAACGCCAGGCACTCTCAATTCAGATTCCTC
This sequence comes from Ascaphus truei, assembly GCA_036426205.1. Taxonomy (NCBI): domain Eukaryota; kingdom Metazoa; phylum Chordata; class Amphibia; order Anura; family Ascaphidae; genus Ascaphus; species Ascaphus truei. The sequence goes on from CM071572.1 coordinate 7,918,156, forward strand.
CAAGCGCAGAGTTACCAGGAACCTCCATGTCTGGCAATGTAGTCATGATCCAGTCTGATAAGGACATCTCAGTCCTTTCCATGAATTCAAAGCTGCACAGTGCTGATACTAGCATAGTGTATCCAGTGCAAGACCTGGGCACAGATTACTATGTAGTGACTCCTTTGGATGGTCCTGTTGATGGCTTCAAGGAGTTCTCAGTGGTGAGTAACGGAGGACCAACCAATGTTGACATCTACCTCAAGGGAGCAGTAACCTTCCAAGAGAAGCTATATCCAGCTGGAAGCAAGCTCACTGTCCTGCTGGAAGCCTACAGTGCCATTCAACTCCTGAGCAGTGATGATCTCTCTGGAAGCAGAGTGGTATCCCAGAAACCTGTGGCTGTTTTGAGTGGCCACACATGCACATGGAAGAATGCACAAAAATGCACCCATGTCTATGAACAGCTCATTCCAGTTTCCAGCTGGGACACCACTTTCTTCGTACCACCCATTATATTCCAGACCAATTTTGACATTGTCTTTGTGGTGGCATCCCAGAACACAAAGATTGAATACCAGTACAGCTCAAAAAAAGAATCCAATAACTTAGTTGCAGGACAAGTAATTCAGTTACAAGTCCAAGTCAAAACTCCAATTTATATCACAGCCAGCGCTGGAATCCAAGTTATCTTCTACTGCACCGGTTGGGAAGATAGAATGGGAATCCAATATGACCCTTTTTTGATGACCATTCCCCCAATCAGCAGTTATTGTTCAGCCTACTACATATATGGTCAACAAGATTTTGATAACTACGGTATCCTGGTAACAAAAACTTCAGACACTTCTAAAGTGACCTACGACTCACGTACTCTTCCAGACCTGCAGTGGAAAGCTATCCCTGGTACAGATTACTCCTGGACAAATCACAGCACAGGAAAAGAATTCAGTATCCATATTATGAATAATCCATCTTCACCCTTCTTGCTGCTGTCTTATGGACTTACCAAATTGAACAGCTATGGGTCCCCAGCTATGTGCATCAAGAGTAAGTTTGACAGTTATTGTATTTCTGTGTGAAAAGGAGAATGTTATTAAATGTTCACTACTATAGTAATTTGGATTATGTATTATCACACATGAAAAAAATGGAGATTTTTTTGACTCACAGATGTATTTTTATGTGATTGCATTTTTAAGAATGGGTAGAAACAAACAGTAGCTATACTTAACCATTACTTTTCCTCATCACACTGCTGTACTGTAGGTTCATAAACAGAATGTAGTCTTGTTTCTTTTGTCCATGTTAATATACAGTAGTGACAACATAGTTTGTGTAATTTTGAAAAGAGTATAGTAGCTTACATGTTAACACATACTAAATAGATAGCTAACTAATCAGATCATTGCTAGAATTTTCTCACAGTATAAGTTACAAACGAATTCATTAGTGAATTTACGATTAATTGCAAAATGTAAATAAATAATTGTAGACATTTCTGCGTCCTGCAGTCGGAATTTGTGGATCCATTCTAGGTCTGCATTACTCTATCAGTTATCAGTGGGCTCCTTTGTCTCTGTATCTCTTTTGCTGGATGTAGGGATAAATCAAAGATCTTTATTGCGATTTTCTGCTGACCTGTATCTCCTCTGCTTAGCTAATTCAGGTCCGTCCTGCAGTGCTGTAAAATGCAGATCGAAGGAGAAGTGCAAGATCGCAAATGGGAAACCCACTTGTGTACCCGAGTCTGAATCTATTTGCTGGGCAGTTGGGGACCCTCACTACGGCACCTTCGATGGTCGCAACTATGACTTCCAAGGCACCTGTACCTACACTGTTGCCAAGACATGTGGTACTGACAGCACCCTCCCTTTTTTCAGTGTGGAGGCCAAGAATGAGAATCGTGGCAACACCCGTGTTGCTTATGTCAGCTTTGTCCGAGTACAGGTGTATGACTTCACTATCTCCTTAGTGAGATTTGAAAATGGATTTGTGAGGGTGAGTAACTAATTGTGAAGATCATTCTGTAGGGGGTTGGAGTTTCCTCTTTTGGGCTTGTGCTACACTATGTCTTCTCTTTTAAAATACCTACACTGGTATCTAAAGGATTTAAAGCAGCACAGTTCATGACTAACGGCCCATACATTATTTACTATATTGTTCAGTCCTATTGGGAACATTGTGCTCTATGTAATGGACAGACTGGACAACATGTAAATACCAACTGGAAGCATTTAATATGCAAACTCTGCAACTATAATATACTTTGTTCTTAGTGTTACATATTTTTACTATTTACAACTTGCCTTGCATCTTTATATGTTATGATATGATTATGTTATCCACTTACCAGTTGTATTATCTTACAGTATCTGCTCACTGTGCTATCATGACTGTACTTCATTCTCAGACATAAGGCTCATGCCCAACTAAATGCTATTTAGACACCAGTTACACAATTGAATTCACGAGGTTTATATTCTACTTAAAATGTAACTATAAGCTGGTATATGATATGCCTTTTTGATTCTTAAACAAATACACATAATGGGTCTGATTCTATATTAGCCGTTCAAGTCATCATAGAAGTCAATGGAAGCCATGAAGGTCAGTGGGGAATTTCACCTGAAAATGGCACAAGCAGCCACTTCAGCACATATAGAATTAGCCTTGTGTAAGGAAGACTTGTTTTTGCTATGTTGCTTCTCATTAGGAAGCTATAAACATAGTCACATTCATAAAGTTTAATCATTTGGTTCTTCACTATTCTTTTCACTCTTTGCCTCTCTCAAGGTGGATAATCAACGTCAACGCCTCCCCATAAATCTGAACAATGGGCAAGTCCGACTATATCAATCTGGTGCCTTTCTCATCATTGAATCAGACTTCACCCTGAAGGTGTACTATGACTGGAACTCCATCCTCAAGATCACCCTCTCCAGCAGCTTCTTTGAAAGTGTTTGTGGCATGTGTGGCAATTACAATGGCAATCCTGCTGATGACATGGCTACACCTACTGGCACTCAGGCCCCTAACTTAGCAGACTTTGGAAAGAGCTGGAAAGTGGATGATGGAGACAGGTTCTGCTGGCACAATTGCAATGGGGAGTGCAAGAACACTCGAATGATCTCCACGGAAGTATGAGAGTGAGCAGAGTTGTGGGCTTATTTCGAAGGCAGTGGATGGCCCCTTTCGTCAGTGCCATTCAACCATTGACCCTAAAATCTACCTGGACAATTGTGTCTATGATTTGTGTATGAATGATGGCTTCAAGCAAATCCTGTGCCAGAGCATGAAAACTTATGCTGATGCCTGCCAGAGAAGTAAGATCCAGATTGCAGACTGGAGACAGCTCACTGGATGCCGTAAGTACAAGATGGAGATCTTAGATTGCATGTCTATTCACTCTTCAGCTTCTTATTTTTGTGAAGGATGTGAGCTTGTGGAATATACATTGGCTAAAGACTGGGTCACCGGTAGGGTCAGTGTCTAACCTTATCATAAATACTGCACTGTATAAAGATAAAACACAGAACCCCAGCAAGCTCTTTTTAGAAACCCCTGAGCCCCCACAAAATACATATATGTATATGTGTCAAAATGGAGTGCTATTGAGCGTGGCATATGTATACAACAGACGACAGAGAAGCCCAATGCTACATCCAACATGACAGAAATACACAGTAAAATACTTATATATTCTCTTGAAATAGGGTCATTTAGTTTAACCCTTTGGCCAAAGCGTTGTAAGCTTGCGAGCCACATCAAGGCAGACACCTGTTCGCAAGTCCTAACATCGAACACCAGGATAAAATACTAATATACCTCTATTAGGATTAAAGTTCTCATTTACCTCTATTAGGAGGGAGAAAGACCACAGTGGGTCTATATCCAGCAGAATGAGGAACTTGCAAACTAGGGAAGTGGGGAGGGGCGGGCTTAAAACCTGGGAAGGAGGAGCCACTAACCTCCACCAGCTGGAACAGCTGAGAATGGGTTAACAAAACACAGAACCCCAGCAAGCTCTTTTTGGAAACCCCTGAGCCCCCACAAAATATATATATGTATATGTGTCAAAATGGAGTGCTATTGAGCGTGGCATATGTATATGTAGCCATGCTGTAAAATGGCTAAGAGTCATCTCTCCTGCTGACAGTAAGGCCTGGTAAGTTATGGGCATGCCAGCAGTAATCATGGAGGTTTGCCCTCATACCCTGGTGAGGTGCCCTATGTATGGATGGGAGTGGTCACATGCTCTGAATCCATGGTTAGTGATGTCAGAGTTGTGCCAGCCCCCAGAGGACACATAAGGCACAGCACTGCTCAAAAGTTAGGTCTGTGTGGAGTGGAGTGTAGAGTAAAGGAGTGAAGTGGTTAGTGTGGTTAGAGGTTGCTGAGTTATGAGACAAGGAACAAGCCTGAGTGCAGGCTTGGGAGGAGACAGATTATGAGACTGTGACCAGGGACCTGGCACAGGAAAGATATCCCTGCGGGGATAGGGAATCCACCAATTAAGGGAAGATATACCTTTCAAAGGGAAGTGCGGTGAACAATGGAAGGCTAAGAACATCCACTGTGAAGGGCAGCTGGCCCACCGTACATCAATAAAGATGATCCTGTTCAAATATACTCTCGTGTGTAAGTGTGGAGTGATTACACAGAGAGGTGCACCGCAGAGGAGTTCCTCACCAGGACCATCCACAAGCGGACGCTGGGATCCTGATGAGGTGGAGGCGCTGCACTGGATATAGGAAGGACTCAAGTACACTACCTCAGCTGCCTGTCTGGGCGGGCAATCCCCTTACACCATCATGCGGGAGACTCAGGAGTCCTGTTGCCAACAGGTGCACCACCAGACACTACACTGTAATGGGGACTGGTTAGACCACAGGGGCCAATGTGAGATTGGGTGGGTCAGGCTAGGCCAGAAAATCTGTTACATATACAGTACAACAGACGACAGAGAAGCCCAATGCTACATCCAACATGACAGAAATACACAGTAAAATACTTATATCTCTTGAAATAGGGTCATTTAGTTTAACCCTTTGGCCAAGCGTTGTTAAGCTTGCGAGCCACATCAGGCAGACCCTTTCGCAGTCCTAAACTACCAGATAAAATACTAATATACCTCTATTAGGATTAAAATTCTCATTTACCTCTATTAGGAGGGAGAAAGACCACAGTGGGTCTATATCCAGCAGAATGAGGAACTTGCAAACTAGGGAAGTGGGGAGGGGCGGGCTTAAAACCTGGGAAGGAGGAGCCACTAACCTCCACCAACTGGAACGCTTTGGCCAAAGGGTTAAACTAAATGACCCTATTTCAAGAGAATATATAAGTATTTTACTGTGTATTTCTGTCATGTTGGCTGTATAAAGATAGGCTTAAACACAATTGCATAATTTAACATACGCTATTCAGCACTTCTCTTGTGAATGAGTTTGTGTAGGAAGCAATTCATATATATGTATATTTAAACACAATATTAAAAATGTAAAAAATACAAACATAACTCAGTTATTAAAAGAATTGTCACTTATTACAACAAGATGGCGAGTTTGAAAAGGGACCCTGACAATTAGCCAATGAACATGACAATGCATGTGTTGTTGGACACTCCCATGGAAACCCTTCTCTATTTCAGTGGGTAGAGCAACTTTGGTGTACATTGAATTATACCTGTGAACATACTGTATGAAGAACCTTATCAAGGAGATTTTGAATGGAGAAAGGTGATATCTTAATCACCTCTTGGCATGCATTGTGAACAGAGAACCTTAATCACAGAAACCGATATAGATTTTTCAGCAAACTCTTACTTATAAATAGGAAGATCTCGCAAGTACACTAATGGCTTACACCTAATTTTGCCTTTTCCAGCAATGCCATGCCCTGAAAACAGCCAGTACAAGCTTTGTGGCAATGCTTGCCCTTCCACCTGCAATGATGATGCTACCCCCTCCACTTGCTCTGAGTCTTGTGTGGAGACCTGCGAGTGTAAGGATGGATATGTACTGGATGAAGGCAAATGCATTTCCAAGGCCAGCTGTGGCTGCATCTATGAGGGTAGACTGTATATTGCCAATGAGAAGTTCTGGGCTGACAATAAGTGTGAGAAGCAATGTACTTGCAATCCCACCACCAGGAAGGTTGAATGCAAAGCCACTAAGTGTAAGTCTAATGAGAGGTGTTCAGTGGCCAACGGCATCCAAGACTGTTACCCTCTGACCTACGGCACTTGCTCGGCCTCTGGAGATCCCCACTATATCACCTTTGACGGGGTGAAGTATGATTTCATGGGCACATGCATTTATCAGTTTGCACGGCTGTGCAAGAAGATTGAAGGTTTGGTGGACTTCCAGGTCAATGTGCAGAATGAGAACCGAGGTCACAAAGACGTATCTTATGTCACTTCAGTGCAGGTGAAGATCAGCAATTTCAACATTGTCATCAGCAAGCAATACCCAGACATGATTGTGGTAAGTGCTCGAAGGACCTGCAACCCAATTAATCAATATTGTCACTAAACCTTTGTTTATGTACAGGTTTGTCTTATTTTTTTAAATACAGTTGGCGTGGAGGCGGTGCACTGCTGAGCTGTCAGTGAAGGAACAGAACACACAATGAAAAACGAGTTGAATGAATAATCGGACAATCACATACTGATGCAGCCACGAGTATCCGAGCACTTACCGGGGGAAATCTGGGGCAATACCCCAGTAATGCTGCAACATTTCTGTGACATTCCTGCAGACAGACTAATGGCCCATCGGATTAACACAGCGGGGTCCCTGGCAGTCCCATTCAAACGCCCAGCCTGTGATGACAAGAAAAAAGAAATCTTCAAATCAGATAACAACTGTGGGTTCCTGAAGAAGAGTGATGGTCCACTGAGTGCTTGTTATGCCACTGTTAATCCTGATACCTATTTCAACAACTGTATGTTTGACCTGTGTGCTGGTCTTGGAGATGGAAACATCCTATGTCAAAGTATTCAGAGTTATGTTGCTGCCTGCCAAGCAGCTGGTGTCACCATCCAAACATGGAGAACTTCAGCATTCTGCCGTGAGTAAAATCTTTTTGTATTATGCTCTAATTTTGATTTAGGAGCTCTATCTGATGGCTTCTACTGTACAGTATGTGTGCGTGTGTATATTTAGGAAGGTAGCATGGTTAAAGCAGCAAAGCATGCAAAATTTTATTTTATTTTTAAGAAATAAGTTCTGTGGCATTATATGCATTGTTTTAAATTCCTCTCAACATTTTTAATGGATTTTAAAGAACCCTTGATTTTTATAGCACCTTTTAGTCCACCTCCCAAGCAGTGCAAAATATTTCCAACACTTTCCTGTTTATGACAATTTGTTGCCGATGTTCACAGCATTTTGAGCTGTAAACTGTAACAATAGATAATGTTACCGTAGTAATATATATATTATAATTAAGTAATAATCCCCGAAGAACAAGGCATTACTGGCCAATAATGCCCTGGCTGGAAGAGTTGACGTCCCGAGGCGAAGCCGAGGGACTTTAACCCAGCCATGGCATTATTGGCCAGAAATGCTCTGTTCTGAAGGGATTATTACTATTATAGGCTAAATGTAGGCTTTTTTTAATTTTTCATAAAAAAGATACATTTTTGTAGTCATTGATTTTTATCAGTGTATATGAAGAGAGGTGAGGGGGAGAGAGAGAGGTGAGGGGGAGAGAGAGAGGTGAGGGGGGGGGGGAGAGGTGGGGGGAAGGGAGGGGGAGAGGTGGATGGAGGGGGGATGTGGGAGAGTAGTGGGGGGACTGTGATATTAACTACAATTAAATAAAAAGAAATACAAATTACCTTACAGTAGCACAGTCAATAAATGTGGTTAGAAACATTACTTTGTTGCAAGCAACAAAGTTACCAGTTGGGACAAGGCAGCTTTTGACAGCACTAGCAGCTGTGAGAGAGAGGGGGAGAGACTGCTTGTTCAATGTGATCTGTGAGGAGAGCAAGGCTGCTGCAGTTAAGATTTAAACTTGCCGTTTTATTTCTCAGCGTGAGCCTCTGCATCTCTGCTTTGAGGTGAGTTGGCAAGTTGGCAAAAATTCTGGGCATTACTGAATGATTAATACCCGGAATTCTGACCAATCAGAGGGCAGGGATTTCAGTAATGCCCAGAATTTTACTGCTTTAGCCTATAATATATTTTATGTATATAATAATTATATACATACAGTATATATTTATAATATATGCATTGTAGCTGTTGAGTTACACTGACTGTAGGATTGATTGGAACTGAAAGGCGGCCATTTAGTTAGGCACACCATCAGGATTTTTACAGATTTATAATAAAAGCACCAAACGCTAGTCTGCTAAGGCAAGAATGTAGAATTATACATTGTCACATGCTTTAAATAGACAAATAAGAAAAAAAGAAGAAAAACTCCAGCCTCGGTTACTTATACTTCCTGCCTGTGAACAGTAGAAAGTCAGATTATCTTCATATGTCTTGGGTACTACACTTACAGTAGCATGTTCTTTAGGACAGGGACAGTGTCTCTGTTATTTTTCTATGCTCAGCACTGTGTACAATAGTCATGATATTTAAGAACAAAGAATTTTTTTCTTCATTTCAAAGTGCCACAAACATTTCCTTTCTATCTCCAAATTAGCTCTGAGCTGCCCAGCCAATAGCAAATACAAGGTTTGTGCAGATGTTTGCTCTGCAACGTGCGCTGGCATCACAAGCCCTGTCAAATGTCCCACCTACTGTTTTGAGGGTTGTGAGTGTGATGGTGGATTCTACTTTGATGGACAGGGCTGTGTATCAATGGACAACTGTGGCTGCTTCCAAAATGGCAAATACTACCGGGTGAGTATCTTGTGCATCGTGTTCATACTACTGGGTGGGATAGTAGCTTGCTTTTGATATTAGTAAAATGCAAGCCTTTATCATTTATATATATAAAGATTCACCTAGTCCCATTTTATTTATTGTTTACATTTCTCAAATGTTTTCTCTCTTTACATTAGGAAAGGAGATTTAATCAATCCGCTCACCAATATGTAAGATAGTGTTTCTATCTAAGCTGCATAGGAGGATAAAAATGTAGTATATACAGAGCTAATCCAAAGGAGATCAAAGAAGATCCTCCAAATGATTGCACTCAAAGTATAATTAGGAGTGTATAATGGAAAATATGAAAAAAGAAATACTACTGCTCTCCTTTTGTATTGATTGTTTGTTTTAGTCAATCGGGTGCATATGGGAATGGAGAATAATCGGAAAGAAAAGGGGAGTTGACAAGGCAACCAAAAGCAACCTATGTGCACTCTCTATGACCAATTGAGGGCTAGGAAGTATTCAATCCTGGGGTGGAACCCCTATATAGTCACTCACTAATATAATTTTCTAAAATCTTTTATTAAACTAATATACAATGAACCACATATATCCATTAAAAGTAACAGGGGAAAAAGATCACTTCAGTGGAGCTAACTATGCAACAGCTATTGTCAATAAGCCTGTCTAAGTCCCCTGAAAAGACAGTGGGAAAATGTAGGGTGGAGGAAGAACAAAAACACACTTGTGCATGTCCAAAGGAATATAATCCTTACAAAGTGACCCTAGTGGTCACTATGAAGCACACCCAAAAAAGGATTCTTGTAAATCTTTTAAGATGTTATAATGCTGTAAATGCAGCAAAAAGTGCAGAGTTGCAAAATGTATATAAACACCCACAGTCTATTATAATAAAGCTGTACTGTGCGTCATGCTGATGCTGCTGACATACTCCATGCTGCTGCTGCTGCCACAAATATGTATCACACAAATAGCTACATACATGAAAATTCAAATTTCAAAACTTGCAGTTTGGATACAATCCCCAATAACATGTGAGGTGTAACTGTATGGAAGGTAGGACTAGAATTAGGTCTGTAATACTTGGTGTTACTAGTACTAAGATACCTTGTCTCACTCACAGATATGTTGCTGACTTGTAGTCACAACCAAACCACTCCCTACATGAGTTGCCCAATACAGGACATGTATCCGTATACTGAGACAGACACGGGTGCGTGCGTGTGTGTGAATATACCCTAAAATAGGGATATTAATGTACTGGCAGTTATGCCTGAGTAAGCAGAGTTATACAACCTGATAGACGGGTGTAAATGAGCTGTGCTCCGGCGTGGTTCTTCTCAGATCTCCACTGATGCGCTCCCTGATGACATCACCGGAGTGACGTCAGTAAAAACCGATGTACGTTTCACGCCTGCAAGGCGCTTTGTCAAGGTGTAGGGAGTGATGAATGGTCACTCTCTATGCTTGGTATCCATATTGTGAACGGTGTGTTCACCACTATATCACGGAGACAAGGGGTGGTCTATCTATGATGGAATAACCCAACAGTTAACTGATGTGGTGTTCTACTGTGAGCCCGTCATAGTTAAAACCTTATTTATTCAATTATATAAATCCCTGCTTCTATGTACAGTATATAAGCACTGGGATATATTGGTACCTGTATTGTACCTAACGTGTAGAAGTTTATTCCCCATTAATAAAGCTAATGAGTGCCAGCACAAACCACACCGCAAACTATTGACTGGGTCTACTGCCACTAAGAAAGCGCTCAGCATTGTAACATCTAAGTGTCCTTGTTGCATTATGTTTAGTATATATATTCATGGATAACATCCATGTATGTTGAGATTAATACATGTTGTATATACAAAAACAAACTCCTCCATGTATAGATGGAATAATACATGCCCATACAGTCTATGTTCTTTGTTCTAGTCGCCTCTTATGGTTGGTATAAGAGTGTGTGGACATCATTGAGAGTCAAAACGGATCCGGGGGAGTTTAAAATTCAACTGTATCTCTGGATCCCCAGACATCACATATGTGTGCCTCAGTGTTGGAAAATCAGAAATGCCTACCTACAGATATATTCATAATACAGCACAACCCCGTTATAACGCGATCCGTTACAACGTGAATCCGCTTATAACGCGTTGCAAGCGTGGCTCCCAATTTTCGTATATATGAATACTTTACAACACGATTATTGGTATCTTAAATACTTTATTGTGCAATGCATACAATTGTACATTATTTCTAACGCGATCCGCTTATAACACAATGTGATTCTTTGGACCCCAAGCATAGCGTTACAAGGGGGTTGAGCTGTACGTAGATACTGTGTAGATATACAAAGGATCAAAACTAATGAGAGGGATAAATCAATGTATCCCTCATTCACACCATCCATATGTAATTTGAATAAGTATATAGTTCTCCGTTATATTAATTCTCATCCGCCCTATTCTGCTAAATGTATAAATGCTGAGGATATTCTACTGTATTTTCACAGCCGATGGAGAAGGTCTTATCCAGTGACTGCAAAGAAGTCTGCACCTGTAGCCCAGCGGGTGCTCTTGAATACAAGGACACTGGTTGTGCCAGTGATGAAAAATGTCAGATTAAGGATGGCGTTGTTGGATGTATCAATATAGGTAAAACCAAGTCTCCATGTTAAAAGCATGTTAAAATACAGCTCAGTACAGTGCAGTGTTAAGGTAGGTTGGTATTTACTCTGGCACTGCTGGAAGGACTAACAAAGTAGTAAGTAGTAGGGGGTCAGTCATTAAAATACATTACTTTATTACGTACTGTAAGCCCAGTATCTGCATATAATATATTACTATGATAAAGTAGTTGAAAAAAGAAAACTGTAAATTAGGAATTACAGATCAGAGCCTTTGTGTAAAACATTTGAAGAGCTTTGTTATACACAGAATGTGGTAACTTGTCAGTGAGAATCTTCACAGCCACTTGTACTGTATTTTATTCTAGTATCTACAGGGGGAAATAAGGTCAGATACCTTAGCAGATCTCAGCTGTGCTCTATGTGCATAAATAATAACAGGGTTTTTTTGTAAACAGCTTGGGCCATTGTTCAGTAGAGCTTTCCCTGTAATATGTATAGTTATTTGTTCCCTTTGTTTAAGCTTTAAAGTGAAAAAGTTAATATTTATCATGGATGGACATTAAACTGCATGTCTGTTAACGATGAATATTGGATATCAGACTTTTGGAAATAAACTCCACAGTAGTCCTACCTTGTCCAGATGATTTAAAAGCAGCATTGGTTCTGCTTCCTTCACCCATCTCAGACAAACAAGTAATTTGTTTAAATTGGTGAACTCCCATTCCATGTCCCAAAAAAACAAGAGGTGGAAATGAAGGAATAGGGGATTTATTGACACATTATTAGTATTTTAAATATTAGGGTAGTTTTCTTCCTAGCCTCCAAAAAAGTTTTGTTCTTGTAATTGGAAGTTTTTAATTTTCCTTCTCTTTCCTAATAGATTTTCTATTCTGCATTACAAATGTAGATATTACTGTATTTATCACAAATAATACATTATTTCTTTCCAGATCCATGCAAATCCATGAAATGTAGGACCAAGGAGACCTGCAAGATTCAAGATGGAAATCCAGTCTGTGTCCCTGATTACACAGGCACCTGTTGGGGATGGGGTGACCCTCACTACAACACCTTTGATGGTTACACCTTTGACTTTCAGGGCACATGTTCATACATTCTATCTAAATACATTGGCGATGATGCCACATTGGTGCCCTTTACAGTTGATGAAAAGAATGATAACAGAGGGAATCAGGCAGTGTCCATGGTCAGGCTTGTCAATATCTACGTGTATGAATATAAGATCTCCATTCTGAAGGGCGAGTTTGGCAAAGTTAGGGTAAGTTTCCCAAACATTTGTTTTGTTTTATATATGGATATGAAGTTAAAAACTACCAGCATCAAATCTAACAAATGGGAGGTACATCATCTAAAATGTTTCAATCAGAATAGATTGTATACATGGGTACTGTAGGTTATTATATTGCTATACTGCATGCCACAAAGCATTAAGATGACTGGTATTCTTATCTCTTTTTCCACTGTCTCCCCATATAGATAAATGATGTTGTCACTAATCTGCCTGTAACATTACTAGATGGAAAGATCTCTGCAAGCATTAGTGGTCTTTATGTTGTAGTGCGTACAGATTTTGGACTTCAAGTATCTTACGAATATAACTGGCATGTGGTGGTCACCCTTCCCAGCAGCTATTATGGTGCTACTGGTGGCCTCTGTGGTAACTTTAACAAAGATCCCAAAGATGACAAGATTTCCATAGACAATAAACCAGTCACCGCAGTCATAGATTGGGCCAAGAGCTGGAAAGTCAATGACAGAGACCCCTTCTGCTGGGACTTCTGCCGTGGAAACTGTCCAACATGTGATGACAGCAAGAAGGGCTTGTATGGAGGAGATCAGTATTGTGGTATCATCAGCAAAGCCGCAGACGGACCCTTCAGAGAGTGTCACCCCAAAGTTAGCCCCGATAATTTCTTTGACAGCTGCATCTATGACGTCTGTATAAATGATGGTGCTAAAGCGTTACTGTGCCAGGCTCTTAGTGCTTATGCCAGCACTTGCAGGAAGCAAGGAGTAAAAATATATGACTGGAGAACACCGTCTGGATGTGGTAAATATGAAACTTACATGAGAGACAAAAAATATATCTTCTCGTTGTTGCATATCCCCACTGTTCATACTTTCACATTTGTTGAGACTAGTCCTAGTTACCCATACTGATTTCCCAGTGACTCCATTATCTCTCTATAACAATGGCAGGGTGAGAAAGTGGATTGAGTGAAAGAGAAAGGGGAAGGAGGTGGTGATAAGGTGGAAACATACAACATTGATTTTCCAATATTTAATTCCTTAAAACACTGTAGTTATGATTGTTATGACATGCTACATATTAGAGTGGGGCACAGAGGATTGTTCTGTGGGGAAGTGTAGGTACAAAGAGACTAAAGGAAATGATCATGAATGTTTTGTGAGCCCATTTGGATAGCTGATATATTTTGAAATACTCGTTACACATTTAAATTGATTGTTTCTTTTATTTTAAGTTCTACCTTGTCCTGCAAACAGCCACTATGAGGCCTGTGGAAATGCCTGTCCAGCCAGTTGCTTTGACCGAACTGCCCCAGCACTATGCAAGGACGCCTGTGTGGAGACCTGCCAGTGCAACGATGGCTTTGTTCTCAGCGCTGATAAATGTGTTTCTGTTGCAAGCTGCGGCTGCAACTACAACGGTTTCTATTATCAAGCGAACCAGGAATTTTGGTCTGATGACACCTGCAGTGTGCTCTGCAAATGTGACCCAACCTTGGGCATGGTGGTTTGTAAGCCGACCAGCTGCAAAGCAAGTGAGAGATGCATGGTAGTCAATGGAGTCCGTGGATGCAATCCAATAAGCTTCTCTATCTGCTCAGCTTCAGGTGACCCTCATTACGGCACTTTTGATGGCAAGAGATTCGACTTCATGGGCACCTGCATTTACCAATTAGTTGGAGTGACCTCTAGTGACGCATCTCTCACCCGCTTTACTGTTAAGGTTCAGAACAACAACCGCGGCAACAAAGCTGTATCCTACACAAAAGTTGTCACTTTAGAAGCCTATAATATGACATTAACCCTCAGCATGGACTACCCACGTCGTATCTTGGTACGTATAAAGCAAGACAGGCAGCTGGTTAATAATTATATTCTGTCTATTATTCACTATGTACAGTACGTTGAAAAAGAACAGACTCAGTTGATTTTTACTTTGTTACATCACTAACAATAAAAAGGAACACAGGTTGTATCTGTCTTAGTGTCATGTTGTGCATGCTAGATTTTGTATTTCTGTGTTGCTGTATTTATATTGATCATTAAATGTCCATTTTCTTGTCATCTTTCTCAGATTGATGGAGTTGTTAGCTCACTACCAATGTACTACCAAATTAACAAAATCACAGCATATATCAGTGGCAATCGTGGCATTATAAAAACAGACTTTCTCTCTCTCTCTCTCTCTCTCTCTCTCTCTCCGCCCGTACCATCGTGAAAGGCGAGTTTGGCAAAGTCCGGGTAAGTAATTGCTGCAGCACGATTCTTGTCTCTATAGCTATATTAGTATAATTCATTCATAGGTGCAGCGCACTGAATTGCACTTTATCTTCAAAAATAATAATTCTCAAACTTTAGTAACTGTTTCCAACAAAAGGATTAGATAAACATGCAGGATTAGGATAGAGGGTCCATTATTCTTATTATAATTAAATAATGTATTCGTTATTTTACAATGTTTATAGTGTTTTTTGTTTATCAATTAACTGACATAAAATGTACATATGTTTTCAGATATTTCCATGAATAATAGCTTGAGTGCTATACCACCTCTCTTTACTCTCAGTAAGAAGCATCACTAGATTTCTAGTTTTAAGCACCCATTTATTTAACCTGAGCAAAGTTTTTACTCTTCCTAATATTTCAGCCTCCAACGCCGGATGAAAGTTTTTAGGCTTTCTCGTTCTTGAACCTTCTCTCCTTCTCTCTTACTGATAGGTAAATGATGAGATCACCAATCTTCCCCTGATTTTGTTAGGTGATCTCAGTAAGCCTCGGTGGCCTCAATGCCGTATTGAGCACAGACTTTGGCCTTCAGGTGACTTAGGAATATAAAAAGTGTATTTGCTCTTGTGGTAGACTTTGATAATGATATGCCTACCTCCGGGAGATTGTTCTTCACTTGGCTGGATGTTGTGAAGGGGTTTTTCTTTATCATGGAAAAGATTCTACAATGATCCACCACTGTTGTCTTCCGTGGATGTCCAGGCCTTTTTGTGTTGCAGAGCTCACCAGTGCGTTCTTTTTTTCTCAGAATGTACAAACTGTTGGTTTGGCCACTCCTAATGTTCCTGCTATCTCTCTGATGGATTTTCTTTTTTTTTTTGCAGCCTAAGGATGCCCTGTTTCACTTGCATTGAGAGCTCCTTTGACCGCATGTTGTGGGTTCACAGCAACAGCTTCAAATGCGAATGCCACACCTGGAATCAACTCCAGACCTTTTACCTGCTTAATTGATGATGAAATAAAGAAGGAATAGCCCACACCTGTCCATGAAACAGCTTTTGAGTCAATTGTCCAATTACTTTTGGTCCCTTGAAAAAGAGGGGGCTACATATTAAAGAGATGTAATTCCTAAACCCTTCCTCCAATTTGGATGTGAATACCCTCAAATTAAAGCTGATAGACTGCACTTTAAGCCCATATTCATTATTTAACTGTAACTTGAATTTATTTTGGGCAAATAACAAAACTTGTATCAGTGTCCAATTTTTTCCGGACCTAACTGTATATGAGGAGTTGGCTGCTAAACCACACAGATGGCTTAATATCTGGAAAAGCTGCAAACAAAAAAGGAGAAAAGTGCACAACTCATAGTGTAGTAAATATGGTAAAATATATTAGTGATATATGAAGGTAAGTATCGCACGTACAAAAAGAACATTCTTTTGGGCATGTTATGCAATAGCCAGCATGGTGTTACCATGGTCGGACCGAAACTTCCACAGGTAAGTATCACCCTCAGCCACTTCAAGGATCATGAGTGAGTCTCCTTCACTAGATGTTGTGTGGATAAAGTCAGTGATGGCGTCACTTCGGGGTTCCAACCAGTATGTGAACAGTATTAGAGTCCAGGGTATCAAGAGAGGGATCTATGACCTCCGTTCAAGCACAGAATGAAAAAAATGCCAAAATGCCAATCACCTGTCACAGTTATAAAAGCATGAATGTCCAGTGTAGCAGTAGGTGGATATACGCCAGATCACCAATAAGCAGCAGCATCCGCAAGGTGGGAGGCAGTTCAGCACCAGGACTGCGCGGTTTAAAATCGCCATCGGCGATATCAATAGATGAACATTTGTAGCATATATTACCCTTGACGATGAGACAGGAAAGAGGAGGTGATCCAAGCCTCCAGATAGGCTGAGCCCCAGCAGGGAGATAGGTCTACAGAGTGAAGAATTCACCCAGACTCTAGGCCCCCAAGGGTAGGTAGTGGGCATAGGGAGGGGACTAGGCCTTCCAGGTACTCTCCTCAACTAGTGAGAATGTGGATGGGGGAGCTCAGTATATTAAAACTCATTAAAAATGGCATTAAGAGTTCAATTTTAAAATAAAAATGGTAGTTAGTATTATCTAATACTACAAAACAGATTTATTTATTTTTTAAAAACTCACAAGTAGGTTATTGCTTGGCTTGCTTCACTAAAAAGATTGTCGTAATGGGGACAGCACACCAAGTTTAAAGTGGTAAAATTGACAGAATTAATGCAAAGAAACAACAATAACAAAAGGACACAAATTTAAGTAACTCGGCATGTCACACAGAGGCGAGAAATAGCAGCACAAGGTTATGGTCCTTACATTAACTCCGTGATTGTTCATTTGCCAGGTAACCACAAGAGGTCACCTTCCACCCAGTGCACTTACTTCATCCTGTTCCAACTGCAAAAGTGACACTTCAAATTACCGACGTATTGTTATGGGACAGGTTTCGCAAAATAAGGACGACATTTGCCGGCTTCTTTTGTTGCTGAATAAAATCAATATTGGAAATAGTCTGTATGGGGAACTTTTTATCCTTTTTATTGTCAGCGTACAGTTCCCTTTTAATTGGATTAATTTTCTTTGTTACATCTTTTAGCCGTTTTCCACTATTTGGGCATCTGCTGTTTTGTAGCAGGGGGCTTGGATAAATCACTCCTCTCCCGTGTATTAAAGTTAAAAGTATTTCAATGACATTACTAGCTTTGGAAGTTTCTTTTCTGTTTATTATATTTGACTAATGCTCAGTTTAAAGCAGATGCTCATTTTCTTTTTCTTTTGTGTTTTTCCTGGTTTTCAAACTACTGTATTAGCGGCACAACTGTGATGTACAAAAAAAGTTTTGTTTTGAAGACAAGATCAGGAGCTGTGCCCCTGTGTCGATGCTGAAGTTTCTTCCAAATCAAATCCTTGGAAGGAAACCCAACAAAAAAATACAAAACAAAAAAAATAAAAATATATATATATAAAATATTTTGTAAATGATTATCTAACTGGTTAGTTCCAAAGTGCCTGACATTTTTCCAACTATATTTACTAAATGTTTTCCTATTCCTTAAAACAATTAGGGTTGATTTAGTTTATGACTGTATTATTTCATGAGTAATCAAAATTGACTACTCTAATTTCATCAGTGTATACTTTGTAGTTTAATTACTTATTCAGAAATGGTGTGCGTGGAGTGAAAATCTTCCTAACACCCAATCAAAGAAATGTTGTTTGCATACCTTATGATTATTTTAAAAGTAATAGGATTTAAAGCAGCAAAACGTGTGAAATCGTACATGTTTTAAATAAATCAGTTTTGTAGTATTAGTTAATGTGTTTTGTTTTTATTCAACTTAATAGCAGGTTTAATGAGCTTTAAAGCATCATTTGATTTCTGTAGCAGGCTTTAGCCCACCTCCCCAACAGTGCAAGATATTTGCAACACATTTTCCTGCTTGGGATAATTTATTGCAAATGTCCCCAGCAGTTTGAGCTGTAAACTGTAACAGTAGATCATGTTCCATAGTAATATAAGGATACATTGTAGCTGCTGAGTTACACTAACTGAAGCAGCCATTATGTTAGGGACACAATCAAAATTTTGACACATTTTGTAACAGGGGCACCAAACGATTGACATTTTAGGAAAGAATGTAGAATTATACATTGCCACATGCTTTACATATAAAAATAATACAAATGGAAAAAGTTGGAAAGTAGTATTGTTGCCTTCAAAGTTAATGCAGGTTGTGGACAGACCATTTTACACTGCAGAGGCATTTATCATTCAGTCTCAGAAGCAGCAGTCTGTGAGTAGGTTTACTGGCTATGCACTTAACCCAGACTGTGCTGAAAAGCTGTGTAATGCCGCGGGCATAATCTTATAGGGTCCAAGTAGTGAAAAACAAAGGAGCAGCGCACAGCCAAAAAAGGGCGTTTGGGTCCATATACTAGAAATATCCTTTATTGGGAAGACATACAAAGTGAGTATACAAAGTAAGTATGCCTTCCCAATAAAAGTTTTTTCTAGTATATGGACCGAGACTCCCTTTTTTGGCTGTACGCTGCTCCTTTGTTTGTCACTACTGGTTCCTGTTCTAAGCAGCTGTCATGCTTCCTTACAGCTTCAGGAAGTGGGTGAGTGACGAGGTCTCTTAGGCTGGGGCCATAAAGGGGGTAGCAGGGCTGAGGCGCGCTGACGCTGAGGCTCGCCTGCTGAAATCTGCGCGATTTCATGTCCATGCAGGCGAGCCAGGGGGCGCGATCTGAGGCGGCGGGAGACTGAGGAAGGCGGGGCAGTGACGTCGCTGGGCCAATCGCCCGCGACGCACCGACGTCAACGTCATGGCGCCAACATCACGGCGCCGTGACGTTGACGCTGCTCCGCGCTGATTGGATGTTTTCAGCCGACAGCACTCTGAAAAACAGCTTGGCTGTCGGCTGAAAAATCCAGCACCTCAGCACGCCTGCGGACGCTCGCGTGAGCCCCCTCTAAAGACATCCTCATGGAGGATGCAAGGGCTCAGCGCGGCCTGTCCTTCTATGGACTCGGCCTTATGCAGAGACTGTGAGTACTTTTTTGCTTATTCTATGAAACAAGACACTCCTAATGAAGTGTGGGGTGGGGTGCAGTCATTATCCATGTTCTGCTGAATATGGTTTATATTACCAATTATTATCATTGGTCTAATACTTGAGCACCCTTAACCATTGTGCACCCTACCAATAATCTTATAGGGGCCCATATCAAAATGAATTTGAAGCAAAAGGTAACACTGTGCTTATTTGCATGTAATTTCCCAGAATCCCTACAGTAGCTGCAGTGGGAGCACTGTATGCTAGGAGATAATGGTGAAAAGTAGGTTTGCAGACCTGTCTGAGATGTAAATGTGCTCACAAGTGATTTTTTTCATTTGTTGTACTATATATTATCTAGTCTGAAACATTGCTTTAAGATATAAGGAATTAACCAGCGGCACTTAAAAAGGTAAGTAACCCGGTGATTCCCAGAGCTGAATTTAACATGGTTCAGCTCCGGCGATCCCCTGCTTCATAATCATTAAAAAAAACTGACCCTATGAAGGAATGCTTCTTTAAATACTGCACAAAGAGAGCTCACATCCACTGTAACACATTCAAAGGCATGTATCCTTTTCCCCAGGACATGACTAGTGCTAATTACAGTATAAGTCATATCACATTGTTTTGTTACATTCTAATTTAAAGCTTTGCTGTTTGTAAATCTTGGATTATGTCAAGTTTTTTTTTTTTTTTTACATCTTCACTGTACAGACGGATCTTGCAAAACAGGTGTAACTAGTTTAGATACAAGAATGTTATTATAATTTAAGCACTTAGAAAGGCTTAGACTGCTAAATGTTTCAAGTGCTTCCCTAAGGGTATTAACCTTTTGATGTTTGTGTGCACTATATAATTTATTCCATAGCATGCGCCAGAGCTTGTTTGGGGTTGGCAATCAAAGTCCCCAACTGTAAAACTGATGTTGGGTTGAACAAACAACACCTGATAAATTAAACATAAAATCCAACTGAATGGGATTTAGTGTGTTTTATTTGACTGCTCACTCCACTGAAACAGCCCTCACCAAAATAACTAATGACCTTCATGCTGCCAAAGACCACGGTTATTACATACTGCATATATTACTCAATCTTTCTGTAGCTTTTGTTATTGTGGACCACCCTCTTCTCCATCACATTCTCTATACTCTTGGTATCCTTAACAGAGCTCTTTCCTTTCTTTTTGCTAACCTCTTCCATTTCACGTTCAGTGTATTGTTTGGTAATGCCTCCTCCTCTGTCAATCTCTGGGCATACCCCGGGGGTCTCTCTACACCAGGCCTGCACAACCTGTACAGTGAGAAGGGCTGAACTGCTCCAAGGAAAAAAGTTTGGGGTCGCACGGGTAAAATTATCATCATCATCCTCATATATCTACCCCATCATCATCATAGTTACATAGTAGATGCGGTTGAAAAAAGACTTCCGTCAATCAAGTTCAACCTATGCTAAATTTAGACAACAGATACTTTATCCTATATCTATACTTATTGATCCAGAAGAAGGCAAACAAAAAACCCCATTAAGGGGAAAAATTAATTCCTTCCTGACTCCAAGAATTGGCAATCGGATTAATCCCTGGATCAACATCCTTCCCATGTATACTTATTTGGTATATCCCTGTATACCTTTCCCAACTAAAAAAGATGCCCAACTCTTTTGTTGAACAAATTTATTGTATCCTCATCAAGTCTCATGTGGTAAGAATTCCACATTGTAAATGCACTTACTGTAAAGAACCCTTTCCTTTGTTGCTGGTGAAATTTCCTTTCCTCCAACCTTAAGGGATGGCCTGCGTCCTTAGTACGTGCCCGTGGGATGAATAGTTCTTTTTTGAAAGCTCCTTGTATTGTCCACTGAATATATTTGTATATAGTTAATCATATCCCTCTTAGATGCCTCTTTCCTAATGTAAAAAATCTAATTAGCTAGCTCTTCCTCAAAGTTAGATTGTCACCCCCTTATTAATTTGGTGGCTCTCTCTGCACTCTATCTAGTTCCATAATGTCTTTTTAGGATTGGCGCCCAAATTGTACTCCATATTCAAGGTGTGGTCTACTAATGCTTTGTAAAGGGGGCATAATTATGTTTTACTTCCCTTCCATCCAATTCCTTCCGTTTGATTGATGCAAGATAAGATCTTGTTTGCCTTTGCAGCTACTGCATGACATTGGGCATTATTGCTAAGCCTTGGTCTACAAGCACTCCTAAATCCTTCTCCATAAAGGAATCCCCCAATATATATCCATTAATTTGTAAGTCGCCTTTTTATTCTTGTATCCCAAATGCATAACCTGTCATTTATCTGATTAAACCTATCTGCCATTTACCGCCCACGTTTCCAGTCCCTCCAAGTCCTTCTGAAGAAGAGAAATACATCCTGCTCTGATTCATATTACCTTACACAATTTAGTATCATCAGCAAGATGGAGACTTTGCTCTCGATCCCAACCTCATCCTCATCCCAATCATCCTCATATCTCCCCAAAACCTCATCATCAACATTGCGAGACTCCCATCGATCTCTCATACCCCCATCTCTCCCCCTCACCATTACACATAATACCCCCTGCACACCAAACACATCCACCCCCCTGCACCTCCCATAACACTCCCCCCTGCAACTCACATCTCTCCCCCTGCACCTCACATCTCTACTCCCCCCTGCACCTCACATAACTCTCCCCCCCATGAACTCTCATCTCCTCTCCCCCTGCACCTCACACCTCCTTCTCCCCCCCGCACCTCTAACCTCTCTGTACCCTCCCTGACCACGTTCACATTTCTCTTCCCCATTGATATCAATCTCTCCCCCCTGCAACTCACATCTCTCTCCCCCTTACCTCAATCTCATCTCCCCCCCTGCACCTCACAATCAATCTCTCCCCTTGCACCTCAAATCTCTCTCCCCCTGCCCT
Organism: Ascaphus truei; assembly: GCA_036426205.1. NCBI lineage: Eukaryota > Metazoa > Chordata > Amphibia > Anura > Ascaphidae > Ascaphus > Ascaphus truei. The sequence continues at coordinate 7,940,642 of CM071572.1, forward strand.
ACATCTCTTTCCCCCTGACCTCACATCTCTCCCCCTGACCTTACATCCTCACATCTGCCCCCCCTGCACCTCACATCTCTCTCCCCCCTGCACTCACATCTTCTCCCCCCTGAACTCAATTCTCCCCCCTGCACACTCACATCTTTCACCCTGAACCACTTTTAGCAGCCCCTCCCACCATTTCAGCAGGCCCCCACAACCCATTTCAGCAGCCCCCCAACCCATTTAGCAGCCACCGCCCCCAGCCCATTTCAGCAGCCCCCAACCCCTTTCAGCAGCCCCACCCAACCCATTTCAGCAGCCCCCCAACCCATTCAAGCAGCCCCCCCCAGCCCATTTCAGCAGCCCCCCCAACCCATTTCAGCAGCCCCCCCCAACCCCATTTCAGCAGCCTGCCATGCAGCCCGGCCCATTTCACAGCCCCTGCCATGTCAGCAGCCAACCCATTTTGCCCCAGCAGCCCCAACCCATTTCAGCAGCCCCCAACCCATTTCAGCAGCCCCCAACCCATTTCAGCAGCCCGCCATCAAGCCCCGCTGCCCATTCAGCACCCCCACCCAACTTTTCAGGCAGCCCCCCCCAACCCCATTTCAGCAGACCCCCACCCATTTCAAACAGCCCCCCAGCCCATTTCAGCAGCCCTCACCATTCAGCCGCCCCCAACAATTTCAGCAGCCCCCAACCCATTTCAGCAGACCCCCCACACCCTTTCAGCAGACCCCAACCCATTTCAGCAGCACCCCAACCATTCAGCAGACCCCAGCCAATTTCAGCAGCCCCCCAACCATTCAGCAGACCCCAGCCCATTTCAGCAGCCCCCAACCATTCCAGCAGCCTCCACCATTCAGCAGCCCCCCCAACCCATTTCAGCAGCCCCCGCCGCCATTTCAGCAGACCCCACCTGTTCAGCGACCCCAACCCTGTTCAGCAGCCCCCAACCCTTTTCAGCAGCCCCCACCATTTCAGCAGCCCCCCCAACCCTTTTCAGCAGCCCCACACCCTTTTCAGCAGCCCCCCAACCCATTTCAGGCGCCCCAACCCAATTTCAGCAGCCCCCAGCCCATTTCAGCAGCCCTCCCCAACCCATATCAACAGCCCCCCACCCACCATTTCAGCAGCCCCCCAACCCATTTCAGCGACCCCAGCCCTATTTCAGCAGCCCCCAACCCATTTCAGCAGAGCCTCCCAACCATTTCCGCAGCCCCCCCAACCCATTTCGAGCCCCCCCGCCCATTTCAGCAGAACCCCAACCCTGTTTCGCAGCCCCCCAACCCTTTCGCAGCCCCCAACCCTTTTCAGCAGCCATCCAACCCCCCAACCCTTTTCAGCAGCCCCCAACCGATAGCAGCCCCCAAACCATACACCCCCCAGCCCATTTCAGCAGCCCCCCACCCATATCAACAGCCACCCCAGCCCATTTCAGCAGCCCCCCAACCATATCACAAGCCCCCCACCATTTCAGCAGCCGCCCAACCCATTTCAGCCACACCCCAACCCATTTACAGCAGCCCCCACCCCTTTCAGCAGCCCAACCCATTTCAGCACCCCCCCAACCCATTTCAGGCAGACCCCCCCATTTCAGCGCCCCCCCAACCCATTTCAGCAGACCCCCCCAACCCATTTCAGAGCCCCCCCAACAACCTTTCAGCGCAGCCCCCCAACCCATTTCAGCAGCCCCCACCCAAACCCATTTCAGCAGCCCCCACCATCAGCCGCCCCACCACAACCATTCAGCAGCCCCCCAACCCATTTCAGCAGCACCACTGCCCTTTCAGCAGCCCCCCCAAACCCCGTCATGGATGAACACCCCCCCCCCCCCCATGTTACCTGATGGCAGAGGCGGGGTTTATGAATGAAAATCTCAACCTGCAAAACTGGAACGAAAAAAAATCAGCAACAGTATAGCAAAGAAAAACGTTCACTAGGATGCAGTGGTATCTTTGCTTTCATTAATATAGTACTGTTTTCTGTTCCGTTGAAGTTGGGGATTGTTTTAGCTGCAAAAATATAGCCCCCAAAAATAATTACATTTCTAAGGAAAAACGTTTGTGTTAAAACCAATGGGATTTTCTCTCCTTGCTAAATGCGTTTCGTTGTTTATTCTGTAGTTTTGACTGGTTTTGATACATAGCCCATAGGACAGTGGTCCTCACGGGCCACCAAAGGTAGGTTTCAGATATCCCTGCTTCAGCACAGGTGGCGCAAACAGTGGCCTCAGTCTTCGAGTTGGCCACATGCCTAGTGATCTCACGCTATCGGGGTTCAGATGTTTCTATCTGTCTTTAGTTTCTATTGTAAATCTAAATAATTATGGTAGAAAATTTCGATGCGTATGTTTTTTCGTAGTGTACACGTTAGCTGGCCATAGTAGAGTTTTAGGCGTCATAGGCATATTTACCGAGGTGTTTTGGTTGGCAAAAACTGTGGCAAAAACGTCCCCATAGGTGCTATTTATTACATTCTTCCAACTGCAAAACTGGGATAGGTCAGTGAAAAAAGATTGCGTCAGATTTATCAATCTAGAAACTCCACCTGCTGTCAATGGATAAAATATACATATATATAGATAGATTAGATAGATAGATAGATAGATAGATAGATAGATAGAATAAAGCAAGGAAACAGTTGACAAAAGGTCGCTACGGTCTGAAACGTCGGTTATGGTGCTTGGGAACTCACAATTTTTTTTGATTATCAATTGGAGTGCTGCCTCCGATTTCGTTTCAACGCACTGGTATTGTATGCATTATATATATATATATATATATTATATATATATATATATATATATATATATATATATCACGCGGGTGTATGTATTGCATAATATATATCATAGTGGGCTGGTGCATGTCCCATAGAAAATAATAAAAAGCATACACCATGAAGCGGCAAAGAGACAGCACTCAGACAGTTTGAAGCAGTTTTATGTATTAAACATATAGCAAGTATCTATGCTATATGTTAATACATAATACATAATACTGCTTCAAACTGTCGAGTGCGTCGCCTCTTTGCCGCTTCATGGTATGTATGTTGTGTGTGTGTGTTAACTGGGTTTGCCCCAGGTTCACAGCCAGCAACTCTAGGCCCAGTTTAAGTAGGGGCTGCGGCGACGCGACCCGTGACATCAGTCCCTCAGCGATTCTGACTCTGGTGCAGGAGACCAGAGATTGCGAACGGGGGGGCGTGACGGAGGCGTGGACATGAGTGGTTCGCCCTCATTGGCTGAACCGTCACGTCACGCAGAGATCGCTGTTGAAGGAACCCAGTCATCGTCGCGTATCCGTCCATTGTGATCACCCGCGACAGCGTGCATGTGTAGCTGCACACAACGTCACAGTGCCGTAGCAAGTACTATAAACCGGCTTAGTAACTAGACTGCTATAGTTATTAAAGAAGGGGATGGCATATAAAAAAATAGACATGTTATCTTATTAAATATGATGCTGCATGCTTGTAATCATTCTGCCAGGTGGCAAAACTGGCAAATAATGCAAAAATACTACACCAGATGAATTATCAATGGAAACAAATCCCATTGATTTCAAGTCAATATAGATCTATAATAAATAAAATGATGCATTGCTCCTTTAAGAGTTGCTCAAGGAGAGAGAGAGCCAGACAGAGACACTGCTTCTCACCTTCTGAGCTGCTCAGGGAGACACATAGAGAGAGCTGCTTCTTTCTGGTACAGCTCTTTCGACTGGACTGGCCTCGGTAGGATTAACGCTGCCTTGTTCATGCTTTAATCATCCCTGGTCCACAAACGGGACTGCAACAATGTACTCTATCCAAACTGTGTCCTTTTTAATCAAGACAAATTGACGTGCATTATATGATACAATTAGTGGATACCTGGAACTCTGCATAAAACCATTTGGTAATTTGCATTTATTAGGAAGCGCCATCCAGAGAGAAATATATGACCATTTTGGTTCAGTAGTGAAATGCGTTGGGGGAACATTTGCAATAATTTGGGACATTGGTGCCACTTTTAAGCATTTGTTAATAAACCCGTATGCCTTATTCATGTTTTAAAGAGCATGTCTATCCCTATAAAACTATTAACATACGTGTATTTCGAATTGACAGGACGTCAAATGTGGTCTTATCTGTAATCTGTTAATTGATATACTTGTTATAGGATTAAAGGCTTTAAGCGCCGCCCCTCCTTTGCAACGCTAAACCAAAATAAAAGTCACACCACACAAGGTTGGAAGAAAAGTTATTTAACACCCGCTGTTAAAATAACCAGCCTGCCCGCCAGCCCAGCACGGATCCATGCGAAATGGGGGAGAGATCCTTGCCCAGGAGCCAGCAATTGGCCGCTCCTTCCCCCCGCCCAAAAGCACTGGAAAAATGGGAGGGGGAGATTCCTCATTCAGCCGATGTGGGCTGCTTCCCTCCCCCTCCCGCCCTTAGGTCAGCTTAGGCCCAGCCCCTAAAGCTGGCGCCCAGCCTTTTACCAGTGTTGATTGGCATAGGTCGGCCCGGCCCTAAAGCCGGGCTCAAGCTCGCCGAGCTGTTCTAGGGGTCCAGCTGACGGCAGGGCCATAAAGTCCTCGCCCGTTCTCGTCTCCTGAGCTTGGCTGGCGCGGCAGCTGTGCTGTGACGAGAAGACAAATGCTCCTGGGTGATACAAAATCATGAATATAAACATTCAAACAGTTTAATACAATAGCAAATATGGGGATGGGTGGGTGGGAATCTGTGTTAGCTCGGACCTTCCCCCCAGGGACCCTCTCTTTATACCCTCTCACCCCTCCCCCTAGATGGGAGGGGACAACAGCCTCTTCCACCACAGTGGGGGAAGGGGGGTTATCCGACCCCCCAGCTCACGCCAATCAGGACGTCGCAGCCCTTAAGGAGCCTACAACCCCATTCTGGGGCCTCTGTCTCATCATAAGGCTTTAAGCGACCCCCTCCTTTGTAACGCTAAAACCAAATAACGTCAAACCACACAAGGTTGGAGAAAAGGTCACAGCTTATTTTAACACCGCTGTTAAAATTCAAACCAGCCGCCGCAGCCAAGCAGGATCCATGCAAAAGGGGGAGATCCTGCCAGACAGCCAGCAATTGGCCCGCTCCCTCCCCCCACCTATCATGTGCATGGGGGGGAGATCCTTGCCCAGGCAGCCAGCAATTGGCCCGCTCCCTCCCCGCCCCACAGCACTGTAAAATGGGAGGGGGAGATCCTCATTCAGCCGATGTGGGCTGCTTCCCTCCCTCCCGCCCTAGGGTCAGCTTAGGCCAGCCCTAAGCTGGCGCCCAGCCTTTTACCAGCGTGATTGGGCATAGTGCCGGCCCGGCCCTAAAGCGGCGCCTCCAGCCTGCGAGCTGTTTAGGGGCTCCAGCTGACAGCGACCCTAAAGTCCCTCGCCGTTCTCCTCTCCTGAGCTGGCTGGGGCCGGCGATCCGCACCCGGAGGACCCTCTGCCGGGCACTGGACTCCCCTGGGGCCGACAACGCCCACCCAAAGCTCGCGACCTCGACCTTAATTCCTCCCGCAAACTACCCTTGATGTAGGTAGGAACACCTCCAAACCCTTTGGCGATAGATGTAACCATCTCTTCGGGTGACAGCTGCGTCCTGGCGTCAATCTCTCTGTGCCTAGGAGTTTACCGCCACAAGAGAGGAGAATTTGCCCATGGCTCTTACTTACTTTCTTCCAGCCTTTTCTTTCCCGATCATTTCCCCGGCCCTTCCAAATCGCCTTGGAATAATTTCGGACCAAATAATTACAACCTCCCTCCACAGTGCCTTCAAGCGGGCGCATTCATGCTGCAACCCGTAAATTACTCTAGCGTTTTGATGTTGGCTAGGTCATTCCCCTCAAGGTGTGTAGTAAATAACGTCCGGTTCCATCTAAATTTTTGCCAGCGCCTTGTCCAGAGCCGGTTGGCGATCATCGATCAGCCAGCGCATCCAACGCAAATTCACCCTCTCTTCCGAAAACCCAGCTGCTGCCCGACCGTGGTGATCCTTCGCCCATTCGTGAGCCCCAATGGATGAAGGAATGACCATGATCCAAAACTTCCAGGGGTTCTTGCACGGCTTCCTACTGCGACAGGAAAAAGCATTGTTAATTCTTGCGTCGCCACCGGCTGTGCCCTTGGCCCTGATGTAACCTTATAGGCACTGGACTTCACCTCCCCAGTTTTTTTTTATTGCTCCGGCGGACAGCCGTTCTCAGCTGCGTCCGCTGTGTAGCGGCGCCGATTCTGAAGGAATGAGTACCCAAAATAAACTAGGATCCATTCCCCCAGCTTGCAGCGACAGCCTAAAAACGCGTTTGAAACATCGGTACCTCGTGAGCGGAGTCGGTATCTGAGTCCGGCTGATGGATGAGGAAATTTGCCCCTACCTGTGGGCCTATGCCTTAATCAGCACCACTGGGCACACTTTTTCATTAAGGTGTCATTTTGTGAGATGAACCCACATCCCTTCCCCTGGTCGGTTTTAGACCTGTGGATCTTGCACGCCACCGACGTAGAATTATAATCACGTTTGCGAAAAGAAAACCCACACCCTGGCTTGCTTTAGATGCTTGCCACTAGCTCGCCGACCCTGAAGGCGCCAAAGAAAGCCACGGCAAATGCTATCTGAACAGCTCCTTTCCGCCTGTATTGACACAACCTCTTTTGCTGCCATCATCAATAACCCAAGCCTGTCTAGCGTTACCGGCTCCCTACCATCAGTTTTTCTTGGCTGCCCCCTACCCAGGGCTATGGGATTCTCCTTACTATGAAATCCTTGGTTATGTCCTTGCGGTTATGGAGCTTCAGGGAGAAAGCCAAACCTGCCACATGGCCCCAACACTGGTCCGCGTCACCCCAGCTGCTTCTGGGCTCTGGAGAAGCTAATTATCCATCGCGCTGGACCTCGCTTAACCCAACGCTGTCCTTTTGCTTGAATGTAGCCTGTGCCAAGCCCGAGGTAGGTGTTTTCCAGGTGGTGGGGCTAGCGACTTCTGGACCAGGTCACATTAGTCGATATCCACCTATCTGCCAAAGGTGTCGTGGGCACGTTAGACTATGGCATTTGCCGCTGGCGCTGCTCGCTAAACGCAGTCCAATTGAACCGCGCATAAGGCGTTCTGCTATCACAATTAATCTCCCGGGACAGCTTGGCTTTAAGTTGATGTTTGTGCACATGCAAAGCCGCACCAGCCTCCGACAACAGCCGTTCAACGGGCTTGATGTTGCGGAGAGGCTTTGTACTGCTCCCACCCACCCCAGGTTGTCAGACCAGAATATGATGTATTTATACTGAGCTCCTTAGCCCCAAAGCTCTACCGCCACTATGATGGGGAAAAAGCTCCAGGACAATGTTCTTGTTAAAACCCGAGTCTATCCATGCCTGGGGCCATGGTTCTGTGCAATTCCCCTTTTAGGTAAGCCCGAAGCCTAGCGACCCGCCGCGTCTGTGCAACAGCTCTAGACTCTTGGTTACTACGGCCCCCCTCTATTCCTTTATGCTTTTTGCCCATAAAGTCCTGGAGAAAAGCTTCCCAGAGCACCAGGTCTGATCAAAGCTCTTTAGTGACCCTGATGCGGTGCTGCAGTGGGTCGGGATGCCCCCGCTGGTCGACCCTCTCTAATCTCCTGCTGAAAATCCTGCCCATGGGTATGACCTACATGTGAAATTTAGGAGCCAGAGCAGTGCCGCATTGCCTTAGTGTAACCTTCCTAGCACCCTTGCATTCCTGAATATAGACCCCTCAGTTTGATAACTTTATCTGGGGCAACCAGATTCCCCAGCCACTGAATCAATCTCGATCCCTAGGAATGATAAGGTGCTGACCAGGCCCTTGTTTTGTCCTCAGCTAGCGGTATCCCCATGTTACGCATGAGCGCAGAGCTGCTCTCTAAAGAGCCTCTTGCAAAGTGTGGACCGGGGCCCCACGAAGAGGAGGGAAGAAATCATCCAAAGAATGTGCTATAGTGTCACACCCGTTACGCTCAATATGCACCAGGTATAAACGTGCTAAAAGCCTCAAAAAAAGGCGCAGAAGGAAAATGGCGCAGCCCATGGGGAGGCACATGTTCAGTAGTAAGCCCCTCGAACTTGCAACCCGAGCCTGATGACTGAAACTACCTGGGTGTGTGTGTAATGGTAATAGGCGAAATGCTGACTCTATGTCCAGCTGGCTATAAGGGCCCCCCCCATAAGTCCTGAATATGGTGATGGTCCTATCAAATGTTGGTATTGGAACATGGCACGCTTGCTGATCGATCGGTCATTGACGGATCTCCCTTGGGGTTTAAAATAGGTGCTGAATGAGCCTGAATTGCTGGGGTACTCTTTGGAAACTACCCCTAAGGGGATATGCTTAATTGTGTATGGACAGTGAGTGAATGGCCTCGCATGCGTCCCAGGCTTACCCTCTTGTTAATTTTTCGCACAAGTGGCGGTAAATCGAGGGGATTTAAGGTTGCGACTTGCGCGCGTTGTGACCAAATTGGACCCAACTGGAATGACAAAAAGCCCTCCCTAAAACCTCTTTCGAGGAAAATCCGCTGTCGCCTGACAATGGTGCTGGAGCCTGGCAGCCATAATTTTAATTTAATTGGCGTTTCCGCCCTTGCTGGGGCCACTATCAGCTGCTTGCCGGTGGTCTTGGCTTTTCTAACAATTTCTGAGATGGGTGGCCGCCGGGCAGATTGAAACAAACGTGTGGAACCTACACTCCCCTCCCCTGAGCAAGAGTTTTTATGGAAGTCCCAGCACTCTGATCTCTGGGTTTACCTGGTGGTTGATTAGCTGGCCAACCACCCGGACCCCTGGCAAAGGGAGCTAATTTCTCCGGTGTAACCCGGCGGATCCATAAGTCCAGGTCCTTAGTGCCAAAATTAGAACGGGGTTACCGTGATCTGTGCTAAACTCTCTCATCGTATTTGTGCCACGCTGCGCGCCCATACGTTTTTGTGTGTGTCGTGTTTGTCAATGTATTTAAGGACATTCAGGCCCATCCTCTGGGTGCTTGCTTTCCCAGCAGGCCAGCTGAGAAACACTAGGTAACCCCTTAGACAGTTGTCCATGGCTTTATGCTTGTTACGCCCTCATCGCCTTCAGCACTTCGCTTTCTTGGCCTGCAACCCCTCAGTAGAAAGGTCGTATTACGTCTGTGAATTTCCCTTTTATAATTGCTTTTCTCACCTTGGTGTAACCCAACTGAGAGAGAGGTCTAGCGCAGGCGTATGTGCTTCCCCTTCATCGCTGCACTGGCGCTGATGCTACCGTCCTTTATTTTTTGGGGCCTTGCTCCCCCGCTGCATCCTGCGTAGCGCTTAAGTGCCCGTTAATTCCCACTAGCGTTGTGTCTTTAGGAATATATAAATCCGGGGTCTGTTGAGTCGTGTTGCACTCTCTCGACTCTGAATGTCGCGTCACTATCCAAATCGCTACTCTCAGTACTAGACATAGGATTCATTTCCTTACCCTGAATCCCGTTGTCGGTTCAGCATCCTGCGTGACCCAGAAGTGGAGCATGTCGACTGGGTGCGGCGAGTCTATTGTCCTCTTCGCCATGCGCCGCTGAAGGTAGGGTAGAGGTCCTGGTCGACTCCCAGGCGTGAGAGTGACCACTTATTGGCCGCGCTCTGCTGAAATGAGAAGACACAGCCTGCGGTTCCATGCGGGAACCAGGGGCGGGGTCACATTAAATCACCGACCCATGGGTGGGAGGGGAGGAGCCCCACGGTGGCTGGGGGGGTTATACACTGGACCTCCGCGCCCCTTCCAGCTGGAGGTAAGTAGGTGGGATGGTTGGGTATAACGTTGGCGGTGGTATGTAATAAGTTGGTAATAAGTAACCCTGGACTCACAGTCTGTCCTGTACTGTGAGGGGTAAGGTTGAGGTCGCCCTGAGGGGGAATTGAGTGCGACCCTGCAGTACCGCTAGGGGCCTCATGGTCGGGCTGCTGCCATTGAAGGGCCAAGGCAAAAGCCGCTCTGCAGACCTGCCTGTGACATCCTGTCCCCTTAGGAACTCGGGCAGGGAAACCCCCCCTCCCCTGCTACTAGAAGCTTGTGGAGTGAGAGGAAAGCAGGGGGAGGGGCAGGTGCAGCCCGCGCGGGGAAAGAGGCGCCCCTCCCTCCCTCCCCTGCTGTTGCTGCACATGGGAGGGAGGTGAGTAATGGCGCAGAGGGAGGAGCACGGGACCCCGGCCGGAGGGTAAGTGAGCAGGGGGAGCGGGTCCCACCCCCCGTGCGGCGCCTGGCAGACCCCCCGATCGGGTTGAGAAAGAAGGAAGGGGGGGGACCTGGCCAGCGTAGCGCCCGGGCGGGCCAGATGGTTTCCCGCGGTCGGGGTTGGGATGGCTGGTAGTGGGGGGTCTGGCCATCGGGACAGCGCATTGCCGTCACCGGAGAGGGGTGAGCGGGCGCTGGCGACGCGGGGGCTGGCGCGGAGGCGAGGCCGCCACACTATTGGAGGCGGAACGGCTCTCCCCAGAGATCGGGTCACCAGGCATGAAGGCTGGCGGCGGGGGAGCCCGGCGAGACCGCGCTTGGGCAGGTGAAGGTGAGGCGCGCGGGGGGCTTCGCGGGGCCGAACCGGGAGGCGGCGGGGCGGAAGAGGGGCGCTTGGGGGGAGAGCCGGGGAGCAGCGGAGGGGACAGGGAAGGAGCGGACGCTTGCGGGAGCGCTCTGTGCTTGGCGGGGGACCTGGCGGGCTGGGGGCGAAATAGCGGACGTGAGTGTCTGCCCGCACCTCTGCGCGGAGGCAGGGACACTTACTGATCCTCTGTTGCAGCCGCCAGCATCGGATCAGGATCCAGGTGGGTGAGGCTGGCAGGGCTCAAGGGTTTCATACAGCGGGGAGCTGCTGTAATCCACGAGGCCTTCCATCAATCTGGGAAAGTGTGCAGATCCGCAGCAAAAATCTGTAAGTAAGGGAAAAATTCGTTTAGCTTGGACTCTTCCACCCAGGGACCTCTCTTTATACCCTCCACCCCCCTCTAGATGGGAGGGAGCGGACAGCAGCCTTCCCACTCCGTGGGGGGAAGGGGAAGGGGTGTTATCCGACCCCCCAGCTCACGCCAATCAGGACGTCGCAGCCTTAAGGAGCCTACGGCCCCATTCTGGGCCTCTGTCTCATCAATAACGCAATGCAGCAGGATCTTTGACTGGAATTTGTGCAATATGTAAAGTTATTAAAGGCTTTGGTGGCATGCTCAATACCGGTGTTAGCAGTTTAAGGCGCAAACAAAACATACTGGACACCTAACAAGCTCCATTTGAACCCCCTACCTAATTGAAAGCTACCCCCCTCCCACGTTAAATGGTTAAAAGTCATCCCTAGCATCTCCCACTCAGGGGAACTGTTGCTTGAGTAAGGTTGTGACAAATCTAATACAGAGTGCTTTTCCTGGTAATGGACAGGTTATTAAAAGCTTCAATCAGACTTAGACTTTGCAAATTAAAATTGACAGATTATTATAAATCATTCTTCCTGTATTGCACAGGTATTAGAATTTATATTAATGTTAGGGACCCCTGGAAATGTGGTCTGCCGTGCAGAGTGGCCCAGGGGCTTAAACAAACTTTTGGCCAAAATGTTAAACTAAAAGACCATTTTATTTATAGAATTTTAAACATATAATTTAGGACATGTACGTGTAGAATTTCACTGGATGTGCACTGAACTCTGTCTGTGTTTTATGTTCTGTCTTGTTTTTAATAAGTCCAAAACATGCATTTATGCATTTGTGAGATGCCGAGAGAAATACATGGACCACCTCTATTTACAGGAAGATTGATTACCTTGGAATGGAGACTAAGTGCCAAGGGTTATTTTTTTTCAATGTATTAACATATTTTTTTATGACTCAGAATAGAAGCACGAAGGTGAATTTTGGTCCTTAGGGGAAGAAAAACATTATATTATACCTGTTGCATGTAGGAATGGGCCAGAGAAGGGACTTGGGTCGAATGTTGCTCCCCTTTAATTTGTATGTACAATGTATCATCTGTGTAACGGGTATTCCCTTGAATACCGACGCTAATCACCTGCTGTGCAAACTGGTGCCTCAGGAGCCTAAGCTTCCGCTTGGGGAACATGGGGGACAGGACATGGTTTATACATCTCTGGGTGCAACGCCTCCACCTGGGAGGGATCCCAACGGAGTGGGAGGAGGCCCTCACAGGAAACAACCAACAAACGCGAGCAATTATAAAACATGACTGGCTTTACTGCATAGCAAAACATATATTACTAACAACACACAACCTTCATGCGCCCCGGCGGAACGCGTGAACCACACTGGGGCGTCAGCGGACGCTAACCACACTGGGGTCACGGCGGAAGCTAATCACCACGAGGCGTCACGGCGGACGCTACCACTCTAGGCGTCACGGCGGACGCTAACACCTCTAGGCGTCACGGCGGACGCATAACCTCCACCAGTGTGACCCCACCCTGTGTAGTAACCCCACCAAAGGTTCTCAACTCCCAAAGTCAAATACCACGGTGCTGAATGTTGTATGTGTGACTGCGCAGCCCCACTAGGTTTGGTGATAGGCTCGGTTGGTGCACGTGAGTTGCAGGTACCTGCCCGGGCTCCACGCCACGGGTACCGCGATATCACTGGAGATTCCGCCGATCCCGAGTTGTTCCACACCGCGTTGGTGAATTCCAGCGCGGATAATATCCACTTAGTCCAGGTCTTGGTGGTGTTTGAGCCCAGAACCCACCTCACAAGGGCCGCACGGCTTCAGCACTGTGTCCCTGACTAAGCTACCAATACATGGGGCAGTGTCCCATCTAGGGCCTGTCCCTATACTCCACAAGCTACTAGGTGGTCTCAGGACCTAACTGGGACTTGGGGGCTGCTGGCCTAATGCAGGGGTCACTGACCCTGCATCCACCTCTACCCCTAGCTGGTCCGGATCCTGACTGCCCTGCGTGGCTTGCAAAACCACGACGAAAGTATCTATTCATCCCCAGGCAATCCTCAGCCCATTGGTTCCCTGGCCGTCAGGTGTCTCTGCCCCTAGCACCCTGGGGGCTGGCAGATTCATCTCGCCGATGGCGCGAGCTATCTGGGCCTCGCGCTGTGCTCTGCTACGCGCATGAGCAACAGCCCCTAACATGGCGGCGCCCTGCTACCGGCGCCGGGGACCCCAGCAACGCGATCGCTGCCTAGGCAACACGGCCCGATCGCGTCCCCGGCAAACCGCCGATCCCACATGGCAACCGGCCGCACATCCACACCGCGCGCTGCAACGGGGAAGGAGGGGGTGAGTGCGCGAGGGGGGGACAAAAGGGGGGCGCGTGCGCGAGGGGGACCTGGCAAATTGATTTGTCTTCCTGGCTATTATATAATCTTTTTTTAGTGCTTACTTTTTGTTTTAGTCTTTGATCATTTTTTCCGCCTTCTTTTTTGATTTTAGCTGAAGGACGTTGAGAAATTTGTATGTAAAGTAACCTACTCTATGTATCCTCTGCAAAGAAAGCAGATTCATGCATAGCATTGTGAATTTGCTACTAATTGGGATCAATTATTGGCTCTATGAGTCTACCCTCACGTAGAACTTAATCGTTATGGTAATAAAATATTGCATTGTAACAGTATTTTCTGGGACAGCCATGAGAGCCTTAGGCTGAGCTCATAGAAGGACAAGCAGCGCTGAGCCGTGGGCACTCCAGATCAGGCTGAACCTGATCCTCCATGAGGATGTCTTGAGGGGGCTCAAGCGAGGTGCTGAGGCGCTGGATTTTTCAGCCGACAGCCAAACTGTTTTTAGAAGCGCTGTCGGCTGAAAAAATCCAATCAGCGCGGAGCAGCGTAACGTTCACGGGCCTCGTGGCGTCGCAGCCGTGACGTTGACCGTCGGCTGGCGTAGCGGCGATTGGACAGCGACGTCACTGCCCCGCCTCCCTCAGTCTCACCCCCGCCCTCCCGATCGCGCCCGCTGGCTGCGCCTGCATGGGTATGAAATGAAATCGCTCAGCATCAGGCGGCTCTGAACTGCTCACCCCTCTATGGCCAGCTAACTCTTATCAACCTTGAAATCTTTGTCACAGACATAGAAAGATCCATAGTATGAATGCTGTATACCATCTTTGAACGTATATGCTGACTTGTTCTATATTCACTATGATCCAATAAAACTGAATTGTTCAGAGTGGGGTTTGTGCTTACAGTTTGTATATATATAATATTACAATATTAAACTCCATTTTTCTGTGTTATTTATAATGCCTCTAACTTCTTGAGGCTCAGTTACAGGCTCACCTGCTGCAAAACAGTTTCAAAAAACAAATGGTACTGTGACGGTGGGGGTAATATGGCTGTGTTAATAAAGGTTTAAGTCTGCCTTACACCCTACCTTCAGTAATACTGTTAGCATTGGTATTGGTTTAATGATTTATATATGTATGGTCGTTGCTTGGTTCCCGCCCCTCAGGAATACGGGTGTAAGATGTTTGCAGTAGAATTGTTGGAAAGGTTATGTTTGCAACCTACCCATAGCAATCAGTCGGGCCAGCAGGTAGGCAGCTCGTGGCCCTGAGTGTATGCATACTTATGTTTTAAAGTATATAAAAAGGTGGTGAGGGAGACCCTCGCAGGACAGGGAGGAAGACCCCTAGCAGAACAGGGAGGGGACCCCCTACAGAAACAGGCCTGCAGAGGAGTTACAGAGGTTTGCTGTGCAGGGGAAGAACGCAAAATGGTTCCATCCAGTGCTGGTCTCAGGGCCTGGAAACCCGTACCTGTAGGCACTGGGCAAGATAGAGAACAGGCGGAAGAAATCTCTGCAAGTAAGAGGTCCCTGATGACTGTTAGGCAGGGTACACCCTATTGTCCCCAGTTGGGGTATGTGTGAGGTTTGTGTCTTTGTATGAGTTGTGGATATGTTTTTCCCATAATTAATTTGATATAACTCTCGTGTTCTGTCCGGCGATATTGACCCTGGAATTAGTTCACTGGTTCTCCCCTGACAAGTAACCACTCATATAACCCTCCCTCCCTATTGGGGTTACCTATATGGGTTAATATGCATCTAGTACAACCACACTGGGGATGTGTTTGACCAATCACCAGTCGGGACTTAGACCCGCCCCTTTTATTGCGCCGAGAAATGATCAGAGAGGATTTATGACAGTTAGTGACATTGGAGAGACAGAGAGGAGGCTGAGAGCAGAAGATCAAGTAGGGACCTGCGTCAGTGAGTGTTAGGGGAGTAAGATAGAAGCCATTGTATTGGTTTTGCGTCAGTTACAGGGAAGTGTCCCTTGCAGTATAAGGGAGGTGAATCAGGACCAGAAGTGTCTGTCATAAACAAAGGCATTAGGAAAGCGTTAAGAAAAACATGTTATCCCAAGTATGGCTGCTCCGCATAACGATGATCTGTTACAAGTCTTCAGGGGATTATGCCCTGGTTTATAGCTTCTAACTTTGTACGTGCTGTGGCGCAAGTAAGCTGGAAAGTGGGGGGGGATTGGAGCACAGAGTTAGCAAGGTCTGAGTACATAGAGAAAAGGACCCCCAGCTGTGGGACCCTGGAAAGGTGGATGAAAAATTATTAGAACAGTTTATTAATGCTCTGTGTTAAAATGAACCATTTCAAGTAACAAACAGTATTTGTCCTCCTCTAGCACTAGCACTGCAAGTAACCATAAGATGACCTGCCAATAAGGAATATGTTAACTACGTGTACATAGAGTAGTGTTAGACTTCATTTGTAGCAGTTTGGTGTGATTAATGATAGGTAGGTGCCCAGTTCGACAGGGAAATCACAGTATCCCTACTAGAGAGAAATAACACTCGGAAGATCCCCCCTGAACAGGGATGTCTGGCTGGGGTATAAAAAGTTTAATCAGTTAGTGACTCAGAGAGAAATAGACGTTTGATATCCTGGTCAACGGTGGACAAAGAATTATGAGTTATGAATCCTGCCTGCTTAACTAGGATAGGAGGGAAGACTAGAGAAATAGTTGAGACAATCCCTGGTAACCAGGAACAGGAGTAGGACCGAACATATGACTTGTGACATACGCGTCACTGGACAGGGGGGCAAAGATGGATAAATAGGTGAAGACTGTCACCCCCTGCTTCCCCCCCTTCTGTCGCTCGTATCTTACGTTCATTCTCGCACGTTACCTTATGTGTTGTGAGCAAACATATAGTTTGTGTCATCCCTGGTAACAGGACAGGAGTGTGTATAGCCAAGTTAGATATATTCAATCTTCGGTAACAAAGGGCAGGATAGGGTAATAACATTTAATAGAGAAGCTATTAAAGTTACCATTATAGGTATGTATATTGTGAGGTACAAGAAATAGAGGTAGCTAGTACAATGGGTGCACATTGCAACAATAGTTAAAAGATAGTGCTAGTACCCTCGAATTTTATTATTATTATTTATCTAAAAAGATTTTGTACCGAGCAGTAATACCATTGAGAGTACCTCTCGTTTCAACGTTTGTCCCTGCACGCAGGTTAAAATTGACAATAATACATGGTACCAATACAGTTTACAAAGTTAAACAGGGTAACATTATATACAAGACATAGCATTGTACGTTAGAGCTATAATATTATAGGTAGTATGTAACAGTTACGATCCAGAATAAGCGACAAAGGCTGGGTGACTTCATTCATTAGGTATATTAAACGTAAACGGCTAGTATAGATGCCCACCGTTTTTGAACAAATCTATTGTATCTATCATCCAAAGTCTCCATGGGTCAATGATTCCCAGAACTGCCCTACGGATAACGAGGTAGACCTAAAACTTCATAATTGTGCTGGTGAACTCCTTCCTATCCAACTGCCTAAGGTGATGCCTGAGTCCTTAGTACTTGAGCCCTGATGAGAGTTCTTTTGATAGTCCTGTCATTCCCTAAAGGTCTGGGATCTATTTGAATATCATATCCCTCCCCTTAGATGCCTCTTTCCTAATGTAAATAACTCTAATTTAGCTAGCCTCCCCTCAAGTTAGATTGTCCACCCCCTTTATTAATTTGGTGGCTCTTCTCTGCACTCTATCTAGTTCATAATGTCTTTTTCTTAGGATTGGCGCCCAAAATTGTACTCCATATTCAAGGTTGGTCTACTAATGCTTTGTAAAAGGGGCATAATTATGTTTACTTCCCTTCCATAACCCTTGCCCGTTTGATGCAAGATAAGATCTTGTTTGCCTTTGCAGCTACTGCATAGACATTGGGTCATTATTGCTAAGCCTTGGTCTACAAGCACTCCTAACTTCCTCTCCATAAAGGAATCCCCCAATATACTCCATTTATTTGTAAGTCGCCTTTTTATTCTTGTATCCCCAAATGCATAACCTGTCATTTATCTGTTTAACCTCATCTGCCATTTACCTGCCCACGTTTCCAAGTCCCTCCAAGTCCTTCTGAAGAGAAATTACATCCTGCTCTGATTCTATTACCTTACACAATTTAGTATCATCAGCAAGATGGAGACTTTGCTCTCGATCCCAACCTCATCCTCATCCCAATCATCTCATATCTCCCCAAAAACCCTCATCATCAACAATTGCGAGATCCCCATCGATCTCTCATACCCCCATCTCTCCCCCTCACCATTACACATAATACCCCCCTGCACACCAAACACATCCCACCCCCCTGCACCCCACATAACCTAAACCCCCCTGCAACTCACATCTCTCTCCCCCCTGCACCTCACATCTCTACTCCCCCCGCTTCACCTCACATAACTCTCCCCCGCCTCACCTCTCATCTCTCTCCCCCATGCACCTCACATCTCTCTCTCCCCCCCTGACCCTCACAATCCTCTCCCACCCCTGCACCTCACATTTCTCCTCCTCTCTCTCCCCTGCATATCACATCTCTCTCCCCCTCTCACCTCACATCTCTCTCCCCCCTGTACCAATCACATCTTCTCCCCCCCCTGCACCTCACAATCTCTCTCCCCTTCACCTCAAATCTCTCTCCCCCCTGCACATTACATCTCTCTTCCCCCTCACCTTACATCTCTCTCCCCCTGCACCTTACATCTCTCTCCCCCCCTGCACATTACATCTCTCTCCCCCTGCACGTTACATCTCTCTCCCCCCTGCACCTCACATCTCTCCCCCCTGCACCTCACATCTTTCCCCCTAACCAATTTTAGCAGCCCTCCCAGCCATTTCAGCAGAGCCCCCCCCAACCCATTTCAGCAGCCCCCCCAACCCATTTCAGCAGCCCCCCAACCTTTCAGCAGCCCCCCAGCCCATTTCAAGCAGCCCCCCAACCCCTTTCAGCAGCCCCACCCAACCCATTTCAGCAGCCCCCCAACCCATCTTCAGCAGCCCCCCCCCGCCCATTTTTCAGCAGCCCCCCAACCCATTTCACAGCAGCCCCCCTCGCACCTATTTCAGCAGCCCGCGCCCATTTCAGCAGCCCCCTGCCATCAGCACCCAACCCATTTCAGCAGCCCAACCCATTTCGCAACCCCCAACCCATTTCAGCAGCCCCCAACCATTTCAGCAGCCCCCACCACATTTCAGCAGCCCCCCGCCCATTTCAAGCAGCCCGCTGCCCATTTCAGCACCCCCCAACCCTTTTCAGCAGACCCCCCAACCCATTTCAGCAGACCCCCAACCCCATTTCAACAGCCCCCCGCCCATTTCAGGCAGCCCTCAACCCTTCACACCCCCACACCCATTTCAGCAGCCCCCAACCCATTTCAGTCAGACCCCCCACCCATTCAGCAACCCCAACCCATTTCAGCAGCACCCCCAACCCTTCAGCAGACCCCAGCCAATTTCAGCAGCCCCCCAACCATTCAGCAGACCCCAGCCCATTTCAGCAGCCCCCAACCATTTCACGCAGCCTCCCAACCCATTTCAGCAGCCCCCCCAACCCATTTCAGCAGCCCCCCGCCCATTTCAGCAGACCCCAACCCTGTTCAGCAGCCCCCAACCCTGTTCAGCAGCCCCCCAACCCTTTTCAGCAGCCCCCAACCCATTTCAGCAGCCCCCCAACCCTTTTCAGCAGCCCCCAACCCTTTTCAGCAGCCCCCAACCCATTTCAGCCCCCACCCATTTCACGCAGCCCCGCCCATTTCAGCAGCCCCTCCCAACCCATATCAACAGCCCCCCAGCCCATTTCAGCAGCCCCCCAACCCATTTCAGCAGACCCCAGCCCATTTCAGCAGCCCCCAACCCATTTCAGCAGGCCCTCCCAACCCTTTCCGCAGCCCCCCCAACCCATTTCGAGCAGCCCCCGCCCATTTCAGCAGACCCCAACCCTGTCAACAGCCCCCCAACCCTGTTCAGCAGCCCCCAACAACCCTTTTCAAAGCAGCCCCCAAACCCATTTCAAGCACCCCCCAACCCTTTTCAGCAGCCCCCAACCCTTATCAGCAGCCCCCAACCCATTTCAGCTGCCCCCAGCCCATTTCAGCAGCCCCTCCCAACCCATATCAACAGCCCCCCAGCCCATTTCAGCAGCCCCCCAACCCATATCAACAGCCCCCCAGCCCATTTCAGCAGCCTCCCAACCCATTTCAGCAGCCCCCCAACCCATTTCAGCAGCCCCCAACCCATTTCAGCAGCCCCCCAACCCATTTCAGCAGCCCCCCCAACCCATTTCAGCAGCCCCCAACCCATTTCAGCAGCCCCCCCCCCCCATTTCAGCAGCCCCCCACCCATTTCAGAGCCCCCCAACCCATTTCAGTCAGCCCCCCCCAACCCATTTCAGCCACCAACCCACCCCCCAACCCATTTCAGCAGCCCCCCCAAACCATTTCAGCCCACCCCAACCCATTTTCAGCACCCCCCTAGCACCCCCTCCCATTTCAGCAGCCCCCCCCAAACCCCGTCATGATGACACTACCCCCCCCCCCCCCCCATGTTACCTGATGGCAGAGGCGGGTTTATGAATGAAAATCTCACACCTGCAAAACTGGAACGAAAAAAATCAGCAACAGATATAGCAAAGAAAAACGTTCCATAGGATGCAGTGGTATCTTTTGCTTTCATTAATATAGTACTGTTTTCTGTTCCAGTTTTGAAGTTGGGGATTGTTTTAGCTGCAAAAATATAGCCCCCAAAAATAATTACATTTCTAAGGAAAAACGTTTGTGTTAAAACCAATGGGATTTTCCTCCTTGCTAAATGCGTTTCGTCTGTTTATTCTGTAGTTTTGCTGGTTTTTGATACATAGCCCATAGGACAGTGGTCCTCACGGGCCACCAACAGGTCAGGTTTTCAGGATATCCCTGCTTCAGCACAGGTGGCGCAATCAGTGGCTCAGTCTTCGAGTTGGCCACCTATGCCCTAGGATCTCACGCTATCGGGGTTCAGATGTTTCTTATCTGCTCTTAGTTTCTATGTAAATCTAAATAATTATGGTTAGAAAATGTTCGATGCGTATGTTTTTTCTGTAGTGTACACGTTAGCTGGCCATATGTAGAGTTTTAGGCGTCATATGGGCATATTTACCGAGGTGTTTTGGTTGGCAAAAACTGTGGCAAAAACGTCACCATAGGTGCTATTTATTAAATTCTTCCAACTGCAAAACTGGGATGAGGTCAGTGAAAAAAGATTGCGTCAGATTTATCAATCTAGAAACTCCACCTGCTGTCAATGGGATAAAATATACATATATATAGATAGATAGATAGATAGATAGATAGATAGATAGATAGATAGAATAAAGCAAGGAACAGCTTGACAAAAGGTCCCGCCTACGGTCTGAAACGTCGGTTATGGTGTCTTGGTAACTCACAATATTTTTTTTGATTATCAATGGAGTGCTGCCTCGATTTCGTTTCCAACGCAGTGGTATTGTATTGCTATATATAATATATATATATATATATATATATAATATATATTATATATATATATATATATCACGCGGGTATGTATTGCATATATATATATCAGATAGTGGGCTGGTTGCATGTCCATAGAAAAATAATAAAAAGAATACATACCATGAAGCGGCAAAGAGGACAGCACTCAGACAGTTTGAAGCAGTTTATGTATTAAACATATAGCAAGTATCTATGCTATATGTTTAATACATAATACTGCTTCAAACTGTCCGAGTGCTGTCGCCTCTTTGCCGCTTCATGGTAATGTATGCTTGTGTGTGTGTGTGTGTACTGGGTTTGCCCCAGGTTCACAGCCAGGCAACTCTAGGCCCAGTTTATAGTAGGGGCTGCGGCGACGCGACCGCGTGACATCAGTCCCTACAGCGATTCCTGCACTCTGGTGCAGGAGACCAGAGATTGCGACCGGGGGGCGTGACGGAGGCGTGGACATGAGTGGTTCGCCCTCATTGGCTGAACCGCTCACGTCACGCAGAGATCGCTGTTGAAGTCACCAGTCATCGTCGCTGTCTCGTCCATTGTGATCACCCGCGACAGCGTGCATGTAGTTGCTGCACAACGTCACAGTCGCCGTAGCAAGTACTATAAACTCGGCCTTAGTAACTAGACTGCTATAGTTATTAAAGAAGGGGAATGGCATATAAAAAAATAGACATGTTATCTTTATTAAATATGATGCTGCATGCTTGTAATCATTCTGCCAGGTGCAAAACTGAGGCACAAATAATGCAAAAATACTACACCAGATGAATTATCAATGGAACAAATCCCATTGATTTCAATGTCAATATAGATCTTATAATAATAAAAAGTGCATGCATTGCTCCTTTAAGAGTTGCTCAAGGAGAGAGAGACAGAGACAGAGACACTGCTTCTCACCTTCTGAGCTGCTCAGGGAGACACATAGAGAGAGACTGCTTCTTTCTTGGTACAGCTCTTTCAGACTGACTGGCCTGGTAGGATTAACGCTGCCTTGTTCCTGCTTTAATCCTCCTGGTCCACAAACGGACTGCAAAATGTACTCTATCCAAACTGCTGTCCTATTTTTAATCAAGACAAATTGACGTGCATTATATGATACAATTAGTGGATACCTGTAACTCTGCATAAAACCATTTGGTAATTTGCATTTTATTAGGAAGCTGCCATTCCAGAGAGAAATATATGACCATTTTTGGTCAGTAGTGAAATGCGTTGGGTGAACATTTTGCAATAATTTGGACATTGGTGCCCCTTTTTAAGCATTTGTTAATAAACCCTGTATGCCTAATTCATGTTTAAAGAGCATGTCTATCACCTATAAAACTATTAACATACGTGTATTTCGAATTGACAGGACGTCAAATGTGTCTTATCTGTAATCTGTTAATTGATATACTTGTTATAGGTATTAAAGGCTTTAAGCGCCGCCCCTCCTTTGCAACGCTAAACCAAATAACGTCACACCACACAAGGTTGGAAGAAAAGAGTATTTAAAAAAACCGATGTTAAAAAACCAGCCCATGCCGCCAGCCAGCAGGACCATGCGAAATGGGGGAGAGATCCGCCCAGGCAGCCAGCAATTGGCCGCCTCCTTCCCCCGCCCAAAGCACTGGAAAATGGGAGGGGAGATTCCTCATTCAGCCGATGTTGGGCTGCTTCCCTCCCCCTCCCGCCCTTAGGGTCAGCTTAGGCCCAGCCCTAAAGCTGGCGCCCAGCCTTTTACCAGTGTTGATTGGGCATAGGTCGGCCCGGCCCTAAAGCCGGCGCCTCAAGCCTGCCGAGCTGTTCTAGGGGCTCCAGCTGACAGGCGGGCCATAAAGTCCTCGCCCGTTCTCCGTCTCCTGAGCTTGGCTGGCGCGGCAGCTGTGCTGTGACGAGAAGACAAACTGCTCCTGGGTGATACAAAATCATGTTAATATAACATTCCAACAGTTTAATACAATAGCAAATATTGGGGATGGGTGGGTGGGAATTCTGTTAGCTCTGACTCTTCCCCCCAGGGACCCTCTCTTTATACCCTCTCACCCCCCTCCCCCTAGATGGGAGGGGACAACAGCCTTCCCACTCCGTGGGGGAAGGGGGGTTATCCGACCCCCCAGCTCACGCCAATCAGGACGTCGCAGCCCTTAAGGAGCCTACAACCCCATTCTGGGGCCTCTGTCTCATCATAAAGGCTTTAAGCGCCGCCCCTCCTTTGTAACGCTAAACCAAATAACGTCAAACCACACAAGGTTGGAAGAAAAGGTCACAGCTTTATTTTAACACCCGCTGTTAAAATCAACCAGCCTGCCTGCCAGCCAAGCAGGATCCATGCAAAATGGGGGGAGATCCTTGCTCAGACAGCCAGCAATTGGCCCGCTCCCTCCCCCCACCCGTATCATGTGCATGGGGGGGAGATCCTTGCCCAGGCAGCCAGCAATTGGCCCGCTCCCTCCCCCCGCCCACAGCACTGTAAAATGGGAGGGGGAGATCCTCATTCAGCCGATGTTGGGCTGCTTCCCTCCCCCTCCCGCCCCTAGGGTCAGCTTAGGCCCAGCCCTAAAGCTGGCGCCCAGCCTTTTACCAGCGTTGATTGGGCATAGGCCGGCCCGGCCCTAAAGCCGGCGCCTCCAGCCTGCCGAGCTGTTCTAGGGGCTCCAGCTGACAGGCGGACCCTAAAGTCCTCGCCCGTTCTCCGTCTCCTGAGCTTGGCTGGCGCGGCAGCTCCGCCACCCGGAGGCCCCTCTGCCGGGCACTGGCTCCCCTGGGGCCGACACGCCCACCCAAAGCTGCGACCTCTGACCTTAATTCCTCCCGCAAACTCCCCTTGATGTTATGTAGGAACACCTCCAAACCCTTTGGCGATAGATGTACACCATCTCTTCGGTGACAGCTGCCGTCCCTGGCGTCAATCTCTCTGTGCCTAAGGATTTTACCGCCACAAGAGAGGATGAATTTGCCCATGGCCTTACTTACTTTCTTCCTAGCCTTTTCTTTCCCGATCCATTTCCCCGGCCCCTTCCAAATCCGCCTTGGAATAATTTCGGACCAAATAATTACAACCTCCCTCCACAGTGCCTTCAAGCGGGCGCATTCCTGCTGCAACCCGTAAATTACCTCTAGCGTTTTGATGTTGGCTAGGTCATTCCCCTCAAGGTGTAGTACAATAACGTCCGGTTCCATCTTAAATTTTGCCAGCGCCTTGTCCAGAGCCGGTTGCAGATCAGCCAAGCGCATCCAACGCAAATTCACCCTCTCTTCCGAAAACCCCAGCTGCTGGCCGCACCGGTGATCCTTCGCCCATTCGTGCGCCCAATGGATGAAGGAATGACCCATGATCCAAACTTCCAGGGTTCTTGCACGGCTTCCTACTGCGAGGGAAAAGCATGTTAATATTCTTGCGTCCGCACGCTGCTGTGCCCTTTGGCCCTGATGTAACCTCTATAGGCACTGGACTTCCACCTCCCCAGTTTTTTTATTTGCTCCGGCGTACAGCCGTTCTCAGCTGCCGCTGTAGCGGCGCCGATTCTGAAGGAATGAGTACCAAATAAACTAGGATCCATCCCCCCAGCTGCAAGGCACCGCCTAAAAACGCTTTGAAACTGGTACCTCGTGAGCGGAGTCGCGTCCTGATGGATGAGGAAATTGCCCCCTACCTTGGGCCTATGCCTTAATCAGCACCACTGGGCACACTTTTTCATTAAGGTTCATTGTGAGATGAACCCACACTCCCCTTCCCGCTTGGTCGGTTTTAGACCTGTGGATCTTGCACGCCACCGACGTAGCATTAATAATCACGTTTGCGAAAAGAAAACCCACACCCTGGCTTGCTTTAGATGCTGCCACTAGCTCGCCGACCCTGAAGGCGCCAAAGAAAGCCACGGCAAATGCTACTCTGAACAGCTCCCTTTCCGCTGTATTGACACATACCTCTTTTGCTGCCATCATCAATAACCCAAGCCTGTCTAGCGTTACCGGCTCCCTACCATCAGTTTTCTTGGCTTCGCCCCTACCCCAGACTATGAGGATTCTCCTTACTATGAAATCCTTGGTTATGTCCTTGCGGTTATGGAGCTTCAGGAAGAAAGCCAAACCTGCCAACATGGCCCCAACACTGGTCCGCGTCACCCCAGCTGCCTTCTGGGCCTGGAGGAAGCTAATTATCCATGCGCTGCTACCTCGCTTACCCTCAACGCTGTCCTTTTGCTTGAATGCTAGCCATGTGTGCCAAGCCCGGAGGTAGGTTTTCCAGGTGCGTGGGGCTAGCGACTTCTGGACCAGGTCCATTAGTCCGATATCCCTATCTGCCAAAGGTGACGTGGGCACGTTAGACCTATGGCATTTGCCGCTGGCGCTGCTCGCCTAAACGCAGTCCAATTGAACCGCGATAAGGCGTCTGCTATCACATTTAATCTCCCCGGGACATGCTTGGCTTTAAAGTTGATGTTGCTGCACATGCAAAGCAGCACCAGCCTCCGCAACAGCCGTATCACCGGGCTTGATGTTGCGGAGAGGCTTTTTACTGCTCCCACCACCCCCAGGTTGTCAGACCAGAATATGATGTATTTATTACTGAGCTCCTTAGCCCAAAGCTCTACCGCCACTATGATGGGAAAAAGCTCCAGGAAGGCAATGTTCTTTGTTAAACCCGAGTCTATCCATGCCTGGGGCCATGGTTCTGTGCACCATTCCCCTTTTAGGTAAGCCCCGAAGCCTAGCGACCCCGCCGCGTCTGTGAACAGCTCTAGCTCTTGGTTACTACGGCCCCCTTCTATCCATAGCTTTTTGCCATTAAAGTCCTGGAGAAAAGCTTCCCAGACACCCAGGTCTGATCAAAGCTCTTTAGTGACCCTGATGCGGTGCAGTGGTCGGGATGCCCCCGCGGTCGACCTCTCTAATCTCCTGCTGAAAATCCTGCCCATGGGTATGACCCTACATGTGAAATTTAGGAGCCAGAGCAGTGCCTGCATCTGCCTTAGTGTAACCTTCCTAGCACCCTTGCAT